>VUQS01043253.1:40629-63423 GCA_015108495.1 Heterochromis multidens
GGGGCCCCCCCCCCCCCGTAGTCTAGATGCTGGAGGTAGCAGAGATGAAGCAAGTGGAGACGAGGATTTCTCTCTGGCCAGAATGAGGTGTCCACCTCATTTCTCCAGAGAGAAATTATGAGGTGGACATAGGGAGGAGGTGGGTTACATGAACAAGTGTGAAAGGCAGAATGACAGAAGAGCCCTGAGATTGAAAGCACTGGACAGAGGCTGATTGGCTCGCAGAAGGCGAGCAAGAAAAAGATTGGGCCAGAGTGATAATGACAGAATTGAGTTTGACAGTGTGGGAAAGTGGAATTGATTTAAAGAATAGATTAGCAGCCCAAACACCCAGGAATGCAGGCAGATGAGTGAATACAGATCTACCTTGTTAAACTTAGGCATAAGCTCCATTAGTCAGGCTTTCTCATCTTAGCCTCCTGTGTCCTCTGTTTGGGTCCTCTTCTCTGTGTCTGTTACAGGACAATCTGGCCAGCCATGGACCCAGCAGATGCTAAAATTTCTTAAGGTTATGAGGAGTTAAGGACTTAAGTTGACAGCACTTGAAACTGACCCCTAACTAGCTCCTAGGTCAGCTCAAGGTCAGCTCTAACTGATGCCTTTCTTTGGTCCAGTTAATGGTCTGTGCCAGCTCTGGGACTGCCTGTTTTTTCTGCTTCTCCTGGTAGACCTCCTGAGTGGTCTCATCTGCCTTCTCATCCTCCCAATATTCTGTCCTCCCTACCTACAGACCACCTACCTAGTGGCCTCCCATGTCTGTTGGATGTTTGCCCAGTTCTCCAGTTTCCCTGTGCTCTGGCTCCCAGGTTGACCACCTACTGTCACCGCTCATTGGTACCCCAGTCTCAGAAACATGTACAAATTTGTCCGGCTTCTTCTGTCTTCTGTCAAATCATCAGAGACTTGTGATCCATCACCACTGGAAACTATGCCCATGTCATCATATGGCCTCTGCCATTTTTTACAGAGATTGTGCCTTTCTCAGACCTTTTTTTGCTCTTGTCATTCTAGTAAAGTTGATTAGATTTATTTCATTTTTTTTCTTGTGAAGGCTTATCTTTATGGTAGACATGGATAATGATATACCTACCTCCTGAAAAGTGTTTTTCACTTGGCTGGATGCTCTGGAAAAGATCCAGTAATCATCTACCAGCATCTTCTTCTGTGGACATATACTAGGTCACAGAAGAAAACATTGGTGTTGCTAAGCTCAGCAGTGCATTCTTTTGTCAGTAAAGCAAACTGTTGATGTGGCACCTTCTATGCTATCGCTCTGATTTTGTGTGTGAATGAGAGGAAGGCAGATGGAATGCTGAAGATTCAAGGAATAGAGGTAATGAAAGTAGATGAGTTTAAATACCTGGGGTCAACCATCCAAAGCAACAGACAGTGCACAAGAGAGGTGAAGAAGAGGAGCAGGCAGGGTGGAGTGGGTGGAGACGAGTGTCAGGGATGATTTGTGACAGAAGGATAACAGCAAGAGTGAAAGGGAAGGTTTACAAGATGGTGGTGAGACCTGCTATGATGAGTGGCTTGGAGACAGTGGCTCTGGCAAAAAGACAGGAGGTGGAGCTGGAGGTGGCAGAGCTGAAGCTGTTAAGATTTTTATTGGGAGTGACCAGGATGGACAAGATTAGAAATGAGTACATCAGAGGAACAGCTCAGGCTGAGTGCTTTGAAGACAAAGTTAGAGAGGGAAGGTTGAGATGGTTTGGACATGTGCAGAGGAGGAATAGGAGATATATTAGACAAGGGATGTTGGGAAGATGGAGCTGCCAGGCAGGAGGAAAAGAGGAAGACCACAAGGAAGATTCATGGATGTTGTGAAGGAAGACATGCAGAGAGTTGGTGAGGCTTAATGCTAGGAATAGGGTGAGATGGAGACAGATTATCCACTGTGGTGACCCCTAAAGGGAGCAGCTGACAGAAGAAGAAGAAGAAGCTATCTGTTGGATTTGTTCTGTTTTTGCTATCTAACCACTGAAGGGTCCTTTTGAATTATGCTGGGAGTTCACAGCAGCAAATGCCAATGCCACACTTGAAATCATCTCCAGGAATTTTGCCTGCTTAATTTATAAAGAAAAAAATACAAAAATGTAAACAAAAATCTTTACAAATGTTCTGGACATTTATAAAGTTGAAAATTTCTGAATATTATAATGAGCACTGCTGTATGAAGATTGTCAGCTAAAACTGTATGACACACTGTTTTCTTACCAGCAAACTACTTAAAGCCTCCACCATCCTTGCACTTATACTAAGACTTTAACAGAAGCTTCTGTAAAAGGCTGCATAGCAACTTTTATAGGGTGATGCACAGGTGTAGAACAGCATGTAGCCTCCTAAAATATCATGAAAATAAAAGTAGATGCCCACTTCTTCAGTTAAGTGTGTTACATAACTTCCTCTCTAACTTCTGTAACCCCTGAATGCATTAAACAGGAAGATCTGAATATAATGCAACACACTTTGACCATGATATAAAAACACCTGCTCTCATGAAACACACTCTCAAAGAGAAGCCTGGCATTTAACACCTTTATACTGACTACATTCTGTTAGGCATGTTATTTAAGGAGGAATGTCATTGTGTTGGCAGTAAGATAATGTCGTTAATCACATTTTATTGAACTCAACAGTGTATTCAAAATATAAATAAATATTAGCAAACAAGGGCTTAAAAGTATATTGTGACCACTCTGAGCCTTTCAAAAACAATTATTTAGGAGTCCAGTGACAAAAGGAAAGAGTAACAAAGCTACAATATTCCTGCACATGCCCTCATTAACATGAAAGCTGCCCTGGAACAGGCAGCCACTTGATGTTCCACAGTGAGAGTGTTACAAAATTAGGATCCTCACAAATTGCTACATGTAGAATGAATTGGAGGCTGGGGAGAGCAGGGTGACAGCAGAAGGAACGCATAAAGAGCTCTTACTGTAGCTCACCAACAAAATGAGATGGAGTGTAATTATCCTACAGGCATGTAATATGTCCTCTGGAACTGAGCTGAGTGATTCAAACTGGATTTGTTCTAATTGGATAGATGTCCTGATTGTGATCGATAGGTGTTTGACTATATGGACACAGATCCTTTGGCTTTGGGTATCAGCAGATACTGAGTAGCAGTATCGGCCAATACCTGTGTTCTATTCCTCATTGTGCAAATTTAAAAATATATAAGCTAAATATTATTTACCTAATTTAATGCACTCATTAGTGTTTTGTTTTACTGCCATTGCAGTCCACTGCACTAGTTTTTCTCCTCTCCTCTGCTCTCTGTGTGTGTGCTAGTGTATCACCATGTGTGCCCCCTCCTACACACATGGAGTTGAGGAGAAACAGGTGAACTGAAGGATGTTACTTGACGTGACAAAACTCAATATGTTGATGTGAAATAAAAGCTTCCCAACAAAGGTTAACCCTAACAAACCTAAAAAAAATCTGCCTACAGTTTGGGTGTCGTTAGATTGCAATTAAGTCAGAAACAAACAACTGACTGTTGCTGCAGAAGAATTGCTGACCATCTGTTTTTAGCTCACTCCATGATCAGTATCCTTCCTATACAGCTCTAGTGGCACGAGACAGAGTACAACTATATGATAGAGTGATATAACTATCAGATTGGTGCATCTCTAACTATAACTGCTACATTTAGAAGTTATGCATTAATTTTTGTTGAAAGTATCATACTGAATGTCCTTATTTGACTAAATTCTTGTATAACAAAGAGTGATTAGTCACCTGCTGATATTACGCACTCATTTTCAGTCTTTGAACACTCATGCACGTATGATTGCTGTGCAGATTTTTTTAAGTAGGTGTTAGCACTTTGGTGTTTTGCCACATGTATCATTCATTGTAAACCAGTAATTATTGTCAGATTACATTTTTTTTTTTAATACAAAGTAAATATAACCAATTAATTTATTTGGCAATAAGCTGACAAATGCATTTAACTTAGCTTTTAGTTAAGGTCAGTTACTATTGTAGGTAACTGAAACCATGGTGTTTCTCTGACTTTAACCAAGATGTGTGCAAACCCCAGTCTCTGCTGTCACAGTCTTTCAATTAAAAAAAAATGCCTTTGAATGTCATCAGACCAGCAATTATACTGCACCTAAACCTAGACTGAAAAAAAAAAAAAACAGTTTATGTAGTTTTTGTATAAAAAAGAATTTCCAATACCCAGGGTAGTTTATTATCATTATTTTTTTTTATTATTATTACTAAAGCAGTGGTGTGGTAATGCTTCTAAATCCCTTGCCCTACATTGCTTGGATTATATTACAATGACTGTGTCTGTTATTAGGAAAGTGTCTCACAGAAAACAACAAAGGGGAAAGGAACAAACACAATGAACAAAGTTAGATCAATATTAGCTTTCTTGAAAAAGTATAAAGAAGAAAAGAGATTTGGACTGTTTTATTGCAAGTTATTATCAGTAATAACAATGAACACCATTAGCAGGATGTTCACAGGTAATATTTATTTACCTAAATTAAGAACAAACAAAATTAGGATTGAAAGACATCATGTCTTATGATCTGTTCAAATGCTATTATAGGCACAACTAATGAATTTTAGAGAGAGTGTGAGATCAAGCCAGAAGTCTTCATAAAGAGTCCTCACAGACACTAATCAGAGGGGGGGAAAGAAACACGGAAAAATTCCATAACTAAATGTCAGACGGTGCTAATATGGGGAGCTTTTTATCCTTTATTAATCAGAGGTGTGTGTGTGTCTGTGCATACGTGTGGAGGTGTGTATTGGTAAAATGAAATGCTGTTCAAATAATCACAAAAGGAGAATTTTTCCTAGATAACAAATAAAGCAGCGTCCTTGCTTCGGTGTCAGTTAATCAACTGGCATTTAAAGGGGAAAAAACAAATACATTTGAAGCAAATTTTCTGCTCTTACAAACATTACCATTAAATGGATAATGTTGAAGAGATTTTTTTTTTTTCTGTCAAAAGAAAAATATGAACATTTGCTGGTAATGTCCTTCAGCTTTCTGTGGAGAAGCATACAACTGCTGCAAAATAAAAAGCAAAGTCAATGAATTGAGGTCTAGCTTTGAATAAAAACACATAATCACTCTCTCCCTGGTTCGTGCACCAAAGCATGTGTAACAGAACATGATTTGACAGTCAAGTTTTTGTGTGTTTGAGGGTGTGTGATCAAAACTAGAATAGACTCTAATAGGCCAACTCTGAGGTTCCACAGCTTTTGCTAAAAATTGTTGACAGTAGGAGGAGTCACGTTCATTTAAACACCTCTAAAGATGTCCTATCCTCCCAACCACCACCGCCGCCCACCACAAACACCTACTGTACCTCTAGGGGAAGAGAGATGAGGAGAGAGAGTGGGGAGGGAGGGGAGGAGGGAAATCAAGAGAGAAGAAAAACAAATCAAGAGCCATAAGCTCCTTGAAATGAGCTTGTTGAGGGGTGAGAAACAGACAGACGGAGAGAAAGATATGTACAACAAAGACAGGGGGTGGAGAAGGACTTATGAGAAAATTCTCCCGCTCGGCGTGTGTAACGAGAAGTGGTGAGTCTTTGCCAGTTCTCCTCGAGTGCTCGGCACTATTCGGAGTCAGAGGACTGAAACAAAACTAAAACAACGCACAGCAAGTGACAAGAGGGATTAAAACGAGATTAAAAGGCGGAAGGGTGACAACGCGATGGAAGCCAACTCTAAAAAGCATAGATTTAGGAAGGGTCGGAGTGCCACCTTCAGCATTGATGGCTTTAACATCACCATAGGTAAGAATATAAGCAGTGAGCAGAGCACGAGCAAAGGTTAAGTGTGTTTGCATGTGAGCCTGAAAGTGTGTGTGAGAGGAGCAGATTATATGGGCGTGTAAGAGAGTTCGAGGCAGTGCAGTGAGGCGTTCGGCACCAACACAGAGACATCGTTAAACACATCATCACATTTCAGCCTCTCTGCACAATTCGACACATTAGTCCATTCTACTGAAGTTACTGCTTGCCTCTGTACACCATGGAAACAAGGGGACTTCAAACTAAAGCTGTGTGCAGGTGACGTCACTGGGAATTCATTCTATTGTCTTGACAACCAAAGTGTTAATGAACTTATGTGCCACTTGCCTTTTTTTAGTTTTTTCAGGACTTGTGAAAACTCTTGCGGGAGTGAGTGTCAAAGCAATGTGGAAAATAGAGTGCCCTGAAGATGTTCTGTGCTGTATACCTTAGAAGATTCGTGTCCTCAAATGGGGTGTAGTCAATGAGAAGAAGTTTCATGCTGTGTATGAAACAATAAGTTTGTTTCATTGTTGGAACAATGCTGTGTATTGAGAAACAAAATGTTGGTCATGCTCAGTCTTGTTTGGTAATCAAAGTAAATTAGAAAGTCTGCTTATAACTTTTACAATAAAGCTCACTTTTGTTAACCAAAAAAGTATATGGTATGCATAATAATTTGTCATACTTACTTTTCATATAAGGCTGAAAACATGCAACGCTTTTTGTGGCACCCCTATCGGTGCTGTCACAGTTCATAGAAGTGTATACTTCAGAATTCAATATTAATTTTAATTAAGTCTGCATTATGGAATTTTCTGTTAACAGTGTAGTAGATGATTACTTGGACTGTGGTCGCCCGTGGAGACAAATCCACAGAGAATTGTAAGCCAACCTTAATACATGCCCAAGCTTAGTTATTATTAATATTATTATTATTATTATATTTTTTTATATCCCACAACTTTACTGCTGTAGTTCATTCTTGCTTTTTTAGATATATTTGTCAATCCCCTGTAACCCGCCCAGCACCAAACAACTGAGGAATAAAATGATTAAATGGTGGATATAGTGGTGCATTTAGCAGCTAATGAACCTCTTTCCTTCAAGTGTCAGTAGAGACCTAAAGAACTAAAGTAGTAATGAATGCTGGACTAAATAGTAGTCACGTCGTGGTGGTGGTGGTGGTATATGTAAATATACAACTATTCAACATATTTGCCACAAAAGCTTTATAAGGGTAAGTCATTTTGTTTAGTTCTAACAGTTCTTTTGTTGCCTCCTGGTGGTTAAATAGATGAGTTAGCACAGATTTTATGTTGCTCTAACTAATTTTTCTCATTAAATTAGTGAAGATGCTAAAATTTCTTCCTTATTGAGTTTTCATATTTATACATACATTAATTAAAATGTCCATTTTCAGTTTTGTTTCAAGTTTGGAACATTTCTTCTGCTTCCATGCAAATCTTACCACATTCCAAATCACCTTCTCCTTATTGGTCCGGTCCGTAACTACCAGACCAGTGCATGCAAGTTTGAACACATTTAGAGGATAAAATAAAATCTCACTCAGGTTGAACTGGGGACACTAAGATCTTAGTACCATTATGTATCTATCTATTCTTAGCTTATAGCACAGATTGCATGTCTGGACGATATGATTTTACTGATTAGAATGAGGAACATTTCAATCTTTAGAGTGGTAAAGAATACAAAGACAGGAACAGAGATGCAGTGAATGATTTCCAGATTATATATTTTTTTAAATAGCACTGAAAACTACCCTAAAAGATTTTATGATCCCACAGATAATAGACTTTGGATTTTCTGCCTACATTGCTACATTTTCCTACCTGTGAAAACCTGCCTTAGTCACATGTGGCCTATATCATGGCCATCTACCCACAAGCATGGCAGTTGTCATGGTAACCTACAAGTGTCACAATCAATTGCTCACTAGGTCGAGGTTTCAGTCTGCGCAGCAGCATTTTACCAATCACCTCCTCTGAAGCGTGACTCCTAAGCGCTGGTCCTCATTGCCTGGCTGGACTCTTTTGTTTTCTCCTTTTATTAAACTGTGAACCTCAACTGTAGCTGACAGCCTCTGCTCAGATTCCCACTGAGGTGTTTTGTCAAGTTTTAGCCTTATTAGATTTGTTATATTTCTGTTGATGGTATGAGGTTCATGTGGACAAAACCAATTTCAACTTTACAGCTCATTTGTAGGGGTACAAAGCATCTGGACTCTTGTTTTTATGCAGACATGTAGTTTTTTGTGTTGCCATTTTGTTAAACCCGTCTTTTCTCTCTCTTTTTTATCTTCTAATTGTACTGTTCAGTTTGTGTCTGAAATAGTGTCTTTGTCAAATAGTCTGGGTGCCAATTTTGAACAAAGCAAACTTCTATTGAAAACAAAAGTTGCAATTACTGACAAGCTCTTTTGTCCATTTTATATTAATAGCTGTTATAAAGGCTGTAGATGCATGACATGTGACTCTTCATTCCTATTTCTAGTTTTTCCTATTATTCTCCCAATATTTTTTTTTTCATAAAAAAATTCTGAAATATGTTTAAAAACACACATTCTTGCATATTTCCTGCTAAAGGAAATATGCGCTATATATCCGCTATATTACCTTATTTTGCATAATCAAATGTAAGTAACACAATAAAGACTATTATGTTCAATACACATCCATCTAAAACAAACACATAATTAGAATCAAGAATCATAAACTTTAAAATCATGAATCAACTTGAATCACACATCTATCTACAGTTAGGTTGGAAAAAGACACAATTTTTGTAGTTTTACCTCTGTACACCAGCACACTGTATTTAAACTCAAGCAGTCAATATGTGATTGAAGTGCAAACTTTCAGCTTTAATTCAAGGGGTTTTACAAGAACTTGACATTAACTGTTCAGGAATTGCAGCCATTTTTATACAGAGTCCCCCATTTTCAGAGGTTCAAAATTAATTGGACAATTGACTGAACAGCAGTTTCATGGTGATGTCTGTTCCTTTGTTATTCCATGACAAGTGAAGCAGACATAATATCTGAAGTTGACTGAAAGTGTTGAATTTGTATTTTACAGCTTTTTACTGTAATTTTAAATATGAGACCCAAAGAGATGTCAGTGCCAGTGAGGGAGGCCATCATTAGGCTGACAAAACAAAACAAAATAAACCAAACCAAACCAAATCAGAGAGACAGCAAAAACTTTAGGAGTGGCCAAATGAACAATCTGGTACATTCTTAAAAAGAAGGAACGCACCGACCAGCTCAGCAACACCAAAATGCCTGAAAGACCATGATAGACAACTAAAGTGAATGATGTCAGAATTATGTCCATAGTTACGAAAAACAACTTCACAACACCTAACCAAGGAAAGGACACTCAAGAAGGTAGACGTATCATTGTTAAAGTCTACAATCAAGAAATGCCTTCATGAATGGAAATACAGAGTGTTTACAACAAGGTGCAAACCACTGATTACACTCAAGAACAAGATGGCCAGAATAGACTTTGCCAGAAAACATCACATGATCTGAAGCATACCACATCATCTGTCAAACATGTTGGAGGCAAAGTTACAGCATGTGTCTGTATAGCTGCCAGTGGAACCAGGAGAAACCAGGTGTTTACCGATGATGTGACTGCTGATAGAAGTAGCAGGATGAATTGACACTGATCATAGCTGTTTCACAGCGCAAATGGATAATGACCCAAAGCACACTGCAAAAGCAAACCAAGAGTTTTTCAATGCAAAGAAAAGGATATGGATCTCAACCCAGTAGAGGATGCTTTAAGTGGCTTTACGGCTGTGGTAAAGGCCTGGCAGAGCATCTTAAAGGATGAAACACTGCATTTGGTGATGTCCATGGGTTCAGGCATTCACTGACTTTCATCCAAATCTTAAAAACAATCCTTATATTTAAAATTATAATAGTTTCAGAGGTTAAAGTGGGCTGTAATGATCTGGAACGGCGTTCCTGCACCTTCAGTTAATGAGCAATTAAAACTGATAGGCACACTGATACATATTACCATCAAATGAGTTAATTTTCATGTGCTGCAGCCTGGCATTACTTGCAGTGAAAGCATGCTCAGTAATAAGAAAATAATGACATCCCATGGCCCGCAACACATCCCTTTTTTTTCTTCTCATCCCTGTGATGCATTCATGGTGCAGGTGTAAATAAAGTTAATTTCGAATGCAACTTTTCAAACAACTCAACATATATCACCAAACACTTAAACTATTTCTGTGCAGTTTGTCACAAAATATGCCTGTGAGCTAAAGGTACAGCTGCTGTTTCCCAGGGAGGGAAAAAATCGTTAATGTGCCATACTGAGAGGGGGAGAAAGGTGTAAGAGAGGCTAAACTGATTGGTTTGCAGTACTTTGGTGAAGTTTACAGTAATGCATTATGTTGGGCTGGCATGGAGTGGCTGTGGTGTTGATGGTTAATGTTAGGTTAGTTTATATTTAAGGTGATGATTCACTCACCAAATCTTTTATACTAGATTTATAGTGTCTAGGGACTGGAAATCAGCCATGATAGCTGATGTAATATTGCTTATCTTGTTGAATTCAGTTAGTTAAATCCACAAAGAGCAGTGAATATCGGAGAAGCAGCACAGGTCAGCTGGTCACCGCCTGTACACAAAGAAAAATCTGGAGCTCACAACACAAGTTATTATGTGACTTATTTCTAAGTACTTCCTTTCCCTGCGCTGTACTGCTACACCCAATCTTAGGGTTCTCCCACCTGCCAAATCCCACTTTAACCCCTGGTTAATTTGTCAAGTTAATTTTGAGCCTCTGAAAATTCAGGGACTATGTATAAAAATGTCCTAAACAGTTAATGTAAAAATGTTTGTAAAACTCCTTGAATTAAAGCTGAAAGTCTGCACTTCAATTGCAAATCACTGCACACCTTAATAAGCAACAGATATGGAAAGAAAGTACTCCATACACATTCTTATACTATGCTTTATAACCATGTGAACTATAGGAAACTAACACTATAACCAAATCAGGAACTGAAATATCAGGTCTTTATGTATTAAAATAGAATTTAGATTATTATTATTATTATTATTATTATTATTATTTATTAATAATAATAATATTATTAACAAGAATTAGTGAGTTTTTACAATTGACAATCATGTAGTCACATATAGGACTAAAAAATAAAATAGCAAAAGGACCTGTAGGATTAAACAGTGAGCAAAATCAATAAATAAATTCATTCAGCAATTCTACATCCCTGAATTTTTTTCTTTTTTTTTAATACAGTCCGATTCTAGATAGGATAGGCTCCAGCCCAGGTGACCTTGAATTGGACAAGTGGAAGAAAATGGATGGATGTATGGATGGATGGATGCAAGGTGTTCATTAGTCAGAATATTTTTAATGGTCCTCTGATTGAATGTTGGGATGATTGAGGCATTTCCTACATGAGAACATCAACGCTGCCCATATACCTAATGAAGTTTGGATAGACTGAAACATCATAATAAATATTCTAGCATTAAGTGAGACAGTGTGTGGGAGTTCCATTTAATTGCTTTTGTGAACTGATACATGTTATTACACGAAATTACATAACAGATAGAGCTCGGCCAACACACAGTTTGACACACAAAATGCAGCAGTCCTCATTTTCCAGCCCTCGCTCCTTTGTTTTTCCAGATATTTGCTAATAGTGAAGCTGCTTATGTGCAGCTTTGCATACAGGAGGAGAGAAGACAGAGACAAAGAGGGAGACACTAGGGAGTTAATTTCATACATTCTGTTTGAATTAGCCTACCTTAATTAGTGGACATAAATGAATGGATATTCCCTTTTTTAAATCCTATAGTTTTTCCAAGTGCTTTTTTTTTGGTTTTTTTGTGGTTTTTTTAACGTGTAAAAATGATGAACTTGAACAGTGGGCTAATAAAACATGGCTTTTGTCTAAAAGAAATAAAAATTCCCACAGCTTAAGGACAAGTTTTAATAGACTGAAGGAAACCCTGGGATATCTTAAAAGACCCTTTACCAGAAATACTTTTTGATGTTGCATTTGTGGGGTTTTGTCTGACTATTTTTGTACCTTGAACTGCCTACCTCTCCTATATGCCTTCCAGGACAGAATATTTGAAAGTGTGCTCAGCTATTTACTCACTCTGTGATGACTAGCTCTTCACTCTGCCTTCCAGAGTGATCGACTCTTGACTTCTGATGGATGTTGGACATCATATCATACAAACCACCTGTTTTCTAGTATAACGTTACAACTGGATGATAATGGCACCTCTCACTAATATTTTTTCTTGCTTTCTTTCTATAATCGGACTCTTGTTTTTAATGGAGGGAAAAAAAATATCTAAAAGCAGAAGGGCACAGAATCAAGCATCAGTGGGCACAGTGGTGAGGTTACAGACAGACTTTATGCACACGCTTATTTCTGTTTCCATGGTGAAATCGTAATGGCATTTTGCTATGTTCTTTTTTTTCTGATGACATTGAAAAATTGTGAATCCTTTTTTGCAGCTGGATCCTACATTTTCCCAGCCAACCAACAGTATTCATACCATCTTGTTGACTGACCCTCTCTGTCTGGCATAGGCTGTTTTCACAAGCCAGCTGACCTTTGAAATCTATCTATCTATCTATCGATCGATCGATCGATCGATCTATCGATCTATCGATCTATCGATCTATCTATCTATCGATCTATCGTTTTTTTACTACTATAGCCTTTTATTTATTAGTGCTTTCTACAGCAGTGAGCAGGGAGATTTCCAGGAGGGTCGTGTAACAAATCATGAATCCTAAACTATGATTCGATTAAACTACAAGTTTTGTGTATGAGAATAGAATTTGTTCAAATTAAATCACAATGGGTGCATTTTGATTAAAGCTTATTTGGTAAAGTTTGTTCATTGTAAAATTTAAAAGGCATCATCAGCAAAACGATCATGTTCAGCTTCCTTTTTCACTACAGTGGAGCAACAAACATTACATGACATATATATATATATATATCCTGAACAATGTTTTATTGATGCTTGCAACTCGCAGGCAGCAGCATTTATAAGTGTAAGTAAATGAAGGTCATTTTCCATCCTTCTTTTCCAATGAGCTTCTCCTCATTGATGACACACTTCCTAATTTGAAGTGTGACTCTATTGAAGAAGCAGCAGCAGCTTTATAGCACAATAGTAGTGACATAGTATTATATCTAGTGACACCACATAAGTCAAATGTATGCACAAAAGTAGCCTAGGTAGTGTTTTCCTGGAAATTTTAAGTAAAAGTATAAAATAACTCATTAAAACTTTAGTTTAACAATAATTTAAGTAACTTAACCTTGTAAGTCATCAGGAGCTGGAAAATATTGACACGTAATAAAACTGAAAAAATATTTTCCACCTGGGATGTTGTATCTTTGGTTGAGTTTTTGAACCAGCTGCTTAAAGCCCTGCTTTTCAACCATGTAACCACAACAGTACTTTCCATATACCGTTTGCTCTTCCTGTCATATGGAGTGTAAACTTGTGAGTGCTCTATTGAGTCATTTGCCTACATTTTGGTCACACATCAGCAGTTGCTAGCATCTCCTCCTTCACAGCCTGGTTGTAATCAAAGGTGTGTGTTTTTGCCTCAAGTAGTGAAACAAGTTAGTTTTTTTTTCCACCTTTAGCAGGGAAGCAGTTTTCTTGCATATTTTGCAACGCATTTTGCTTTATTGGAGGTTGTTGAAGTAGCTCCATTTTTTTCCTAAATCTTTGTCAGACACTTGCTCTCAGACATGCCCGGACTTATTTCATTGTTGTGCACACTAGGGAATGTAAATACATGGCGTTGCTATAGTAATGATATCGCAATATGACACTTTCGTATCACATAAAAATTAGATCAGTATTATCGTGGACAGTACGATCTGAAACAGCTCCAATGCAGACTCTTGACATACTTTTTGGAAAACAGCAGGACGTAGTGAAGAGGAGTGAAGGTCAAGTGGAAAAACTAGCACTGACAGTGTCAGTACCATTTGCTGCACCAGTTATATGAAATGTAGTGACCTATTCAACACTTAACAGACTTGTGCTCTATAAGCAGATGGTAAATTAGTCCTGTGGTATTTTGTTCTTTTTAATGTGAATACAAATCCTGCTTGTCATAAAATAGAGCATATAGCTCTATTTAGTAATGTATTTTGCCTATAACCAGGACTACTTCTTATTTTTCTTACACTTTTTACACTCACTTTGGAAAAGTCTATGGATATATCACGCTTCTGTTGCTGTGTGTTTGTAATAACCTCAGTTGAAGGTTTTCTGCAAACACTGAAAATGTCAAATTAATTTCAGCTCCTGTTAAACTTTTGTGAAACTGGGATTATTTTCATTACTGGTGACTCAGGTTAATTGACCTGTCACAGGTCCTGTTATGATCGCAGTAAATATTACACCATAAAGTTGTATTTTTATAAAAATTTCAAGCTGTAATGTAAAATTATTCATCAAAGTGAATGGGGAAAAGCTACATATGGGGTCTGTGTTCTCTGATGTTGAAGGGCTAAAATGCCTGTTGTTCAAACTTTGTCCTGTGTGTGGTTCAGCATACACTCACAGTTCAGCTTCTAAATATCTTATCTGCCAATCCCATGGCAGCAATTAGGCATGTAAGGGAGGAAGACGGGACAAAAGACACACTGTGGAAGAGAGCCAGAGATGAATAATAACTCATGATTAAATACAGAGTGGTGTAAAAACACATGGTGAGTGAAAAGAGGTGAGAGAAAGAGAAACACAGCATCATGGGAAGCCCCCAGCAACCTAGGCCTATTGCAGCATAACTAAGGGAGGATTCAGGGTCACCTGATCCAGCCCTAACTATAAATTATAAGAAAGTTTTAAGCTTAATCTTAAAAGTAGAGAGGGTGTCTGTCTCCTGAATCCAAACTGGGAGCTGGTTCCACAGAAGAGGGACCTAAAAGCTGAAGGCTCTGCCTTCCATTCTACTTTTAAATACTCCAGTAACCACAATGAGCCAGCAGTCTGAGAGCGAAGTGCTCTGTTGGGGTGATACGGTACTATGAGGTCTTTAAGATGAGATGGGGCCTGATTAGTCAAGACCTTGTAAGTGAGGAGAAGGATTTTAAATTCAATTCTGGATTTAACAGGGAGCCAATGAAGAGAAGCCAATATGGGAGAAATATGCTGTCTCTTTCTAGTCCCTGTCAGTACTCTTGCTGCAGTATTTTAGATCAAAAGATTGGGAAATTTGATATAACATAAAAGCATGGTTCCATCCTGCCTTATATCAATGGTTCAGGCTGTTGGTGGTGGTGAATTGTGTGGGGATATTTTCTTGATACACTTTGGGCCCCTTAGTAACAACTGAGCATGGTCTAAGTGCCATAGCCTACCTGAGTATTGTTGCTGACAATGTCCATCTCTTTATGACCACAGTGTACCCATCTTCTGATGACTGCTTCCAGTCATCAGAAGCTCAAAACATCAAAAGCTCAAAACATCTCAAACTGTTTTCTTGAACATGACAATGAGTTCACTGTACTAAAGTTACCTCCACAATCACCAGATCACAATCCAATAGGTGCACCACATGGGAGAGTCACATCATGGATGTCCAGCCAACAAATCTGCAGCAACTTTGTGATGCTGTCATGTCAATATAGACCAACATCTCTAAATGTTTCCAGCACCTGACAAAGATAACCTGAGTAAATAAAAAATGCAGTTTTTAAATGATGATTTCATTTATTAGGAGAAAAAAGCTATCCAAACCTAACCTAAAAAATTAAATGAAGGTTTTGGAGTGGCCTAGTCAAAGTCCAGACTTAAATCTGATTGAGATGCTTTGGCATGACCTTAAACAGGCCGTTCATGATCAAAAGCCCTCCAATGTGGCTGAATTAAAACAATTCTGCAAAGAAGAGTGGGCTAAAATCCACGTGAAAGACTCATTGTCAGTTATCACCAATGCTTGATTGCAGTTCTTGCTGCCAATGGTGGCACAACACATTATTAGGTTTAGGGGGGAATTACTTTTTCACATAGGTCCAGGTAGATTTGATTAGCTTTTTTTCCCTTAATAAATGAAACCATCATTTAAAATCTGCATTTTGTATTTATTTGTGTAACATTTGTTTGATGATCTGAAACATCTAAACACGAAACAAATATGCAGGCTCTGAGTTGTTTGTGAGACTAGTTTGAGCAGAGTGAGGAGGAGAGTGAAAATGGGTGCCTCATGCCAAAAGCATGAGAGTAGGCAACACTTTTCTTCCATGCTTTTATTGTTTAGGGCATCATCCAAAGAAATCGTGTCTGTTAGTGAGCCGAACAACTCACAAAGTGTGGGAGAGACATATGCAGAGTTGCTTGCCTATCTCTTCTAGTGTTCAGATTCTTGTTGTGGATTTTAACTTAAAGTGATCATGGTGTTCATTTAGACATGAAGCCAGCATGTTCAGATGCTGGAAAATAATGCATGTCTGAGAGAGGCTTATGGTAGGGTTTAGTTAAAAGAATAATTTAAATAAAATCCATTATATGTGATTGGATGGCTCACCTCACATTTTATGGTTTATCAGGAGGAGAAGGATAAGAGTTAAGTTAATAAAGTGGACATTTTTTGGAAAAGTAAGCAAGGAAAAGAAAGCAACAAAGTAAGCAACAACATCTTGGAAAAGTGAGCAACATTTTTGCCAGCTGAAATCCAAGCACACATCTGCGGTAGTGATATTCCTCTTCTAACTACCCACTAATGGTCTAATAGTCTAATGGTCAAGTGGGGTTTTACATAAATGGCAGTGTTGGCTTGTCCCCCCAAAAACACATTGGGTGGAATAAATTTATGTAACTTCCCCTAAATTTAAAATGAGGCATCAAAAATATGTTTTATGCTTTCCAGGAGGAAAAAAAGATGAAAAGATGAAAATCTGTGATAACATTTCATACAGAGCAAAACAAAAAAGCTAATATAGGGTATAAGAAGATTAGAGGTGGTTTGTTTCACTTTGTTGTTAACCTTTAGCCTCATGAGTCTAAGATCCATTCTGGGCAACAGTGTTGAAACATGGAACACTGACTTTTGCATCTAACCTTGTTCATATCCTTAGTTACGTATTTACATGGGATGATAATCTGATTAACACCTTAAGCCAAAATCAAACAGTGTTGCTTCTATTCATCACAGGAAGCTGATGAAGATTCTGTATTATTATCTACTAGAAGGAGAATTTCAAGGAGGCCTACTGAAGTCCAAATACAGCATTATATCCCACAAGACCATTTCTAAGTCTTTTATCCTCCAGTTGTTTAACAGAGCATGACATTATCAAAAGCAGAATAATACACTCAGTCTCAAAACACAATTAAGCACAACATGTTCATTTCAAGGCAAAAAAAAGGTTCAACTGCAGACTGAAATGATAAAGACAAGGATATAAGAAATAGCTCAAGATTAAATGTTCTTTAACAAACACAAATGGAAAATGCAGTCCCTGCATGAAGCACAATAGTCAGCAGATGATGAAGACAAAATTAGAAATGCAGTTGCTGAAACACTAATTGAAGGTTGGTAGAACAGTGTAGATGATGGTAATTAGTGTAAGAGAATATACAAGAATTTTCTTTCTGTTTTTTGTCAGGATAAAGAACTAATAGAATTGAAATTACAAGAATTAGTCTTAAGGCAGCTTGGAGTTTGTGATCTACCAGTTGTTTTGGAGAACTTGTAAGGCACTCTTTTATCTCATGATATTTGCAGGTGAAAGGTCACTTTCATTCTCATGTTGTTGACAACTGCTCTAATAATGCAGCATCCTCCCTCAGGATTCTGGAGTCTGGACGTCAGCAGGTTGTGTAACAAAGCCTTGAGCATGTCCCTAATTTTTTTTTTTTCTGCTGTAGGCCAGATTGAGGGTCAGAGGTCTGCGTGCTTCATAATGTGAGCAGAGATGCAATTTGTCACCAGCTAAGATACCATCAAACATCTGTGGAGTTGTTCTGTTGAGAAACTTTACTCATTGTATGCAAATGTATTACTCCGTGTAGACACACAATAAGTTTATAAATTGTAGCTGAACTAACTGTGGTAAAGAAGTAAACTCTAGTGCATTCGGTCTGTTAAAGTATTTGTAATAAGTTGTGTCACTGTTACATGATGGCCCTATATGTCACCTGCACAATAATGCAATAAAGTGACCTCTTATTCAAACTTTCCTCCTTTTACTCTGGGCCTTTTGGAGTACAGCCAATTATGCTGGGAAAGTTTAAAATTTAACTTACAGACCACATCTTAAAGGCAAGAATAATTTCTTGTTAAAACCCAGGACACTGAAATTCTGTGGTGAGTCTGAGTATATGTGCTGCATTGGCCATGTAATTGGGCAACAGATCTTCCAATTATAGGCATACTCTTCTATTAGAGGGACAAACTGATGTCTTTATTGTTGTAAGTCAAACCTACAGGAGACAATAAATAGATTAAAAGTTAACAGAGGTGAAAAATAGAATGAGGGTGAATCTTTTTTTCTGTTAAATTTCTGCCCATATTTAAAAAAAATGATACTATATTTAAATTAGCCTCTAATTGGTGTGAATAAATTTCAGTACTACCTTCTGATAAGACCCCTTTAATAATGGTTAATAGATTTTTAAAAATGTATCTGTCATGATTAGAGAAAAGCATCTAGTAGCAACAACGTTGGGGCCACCAGGGAACAGCTTCCTCCAGTTTTAGTTTGGACTCTGCTAGCTTTCCATGTCTGTGATTAGAAGTGTTTTTAAGTTAATAATAAATTAAATATTCCACTTTGGTTATCTTAACTTAAATGTTAGTATGTCATTAATAATGGATAAGGAGTTTCTCTATTTCTAATTACTTATCAGATGAACAGAAATCTAGTTTTAAGCGTTCAGAAACTCCTTTTTAAAGAGATTTGCAGATCTGCTGGAGAGGTCTCTAAGCATTAGAAAATGATTTTTTCACAATAAAAAAAAATCCAACTTGTAAAGTTTTATCCATGGTTCTTAAAGAAACAAATTTAAAATTAGGCCTGCAAAGGAAGATTTGTTCTGACAATAGAAGAAAAAAAAAACCCTGAGAACCTTCTCATGGGCCTACAGTCATTCATATACCATGGTGGCTGCTACTGTAAATATTTTTCAGTTCTCCAAATGACCAGTTGTCTTGGTGAAAAGCTTTACCAAATGAGTTAAATTCACATTGATGCACTTGGCAGACTCACAGAACTGATGCTGTGTTACAAAATGACTCTGTGCTGGAGAACATCCAGAGTTATTGATTGTGGTGGAATGTTAGTGGAGCTAAACTGGTTTGAGCTGCAATATTCACAGTGCCTGAATTTGTTAGTTTGAGAGACTGTTTAGTCAGTGAACACTGCCCCCCAGAACCCTTCTCTTCCAGCTTTAGCCCTTGTAACAAAATGAAGTAACATGTAATTTTTTGCCAAATAGAAATTTAATGAAATAATTAACCTGTTATTATTTTATTTAATTTGTACTGTGATGATAATTTGCAAATTACTTAAAAAAGTTGTAGTAGTTGTGGGCCAGCATACTGGTGCAGTGGTTAGCACTGTTGCCTCAGAGCAAGAAGGTCTTGGCTTTTAATTCTTCCAAACCCTCCTGAGTTGATAGATATGTCACGTGACCCCTTAGCAACTCAATTTTTGTCATGTTTGTTTGATAACATCAATGAATTTAACATTCACGGGCCACTTCATTAGGTACACCTTACTCATACTGGTTAGACCCCCTTTTGCCTTTAGAACTGCTTTAATTATTCATGGTATAGATTCAACAAGGTGCTGGAAACGTTCTTCAGAGATTTTGGTCCATATTGACAGGATCAGCTGCACATCCATGATGTGAATCTCCCGTTCCACCACATCCCAAAGGTGCTCTATTGGATTGAGATCTGGTGACTGTGGAGGCCATTTGAATAACTCCTTGTCATGTTCAAGAAACCAGTTTGACATGACCTGAGCTTTGTGACATGATGTGTTATCCTGCTGGAAGCAGCCATCAGAAGATGGGCACATGGTAGTCATAAAGGAATGGACATGGTCAGCAACAATACTCAGATAGGCTGTGGCATTTAGACCATGCTCAGTTGGTACTAAGGGGCCCAAAGTATACCAAGAAAATATCCTCACATCATTACACCACCAGCAGCAGCCTGAACCACCGATAGAAGGTAGGATGGATCCATGTTTTCATGTTGTTCACACCCACTTCTGACCCTACCATCCAAATGTTGCATCAGAAATCAAGACTCATCAAATCAGGCAACATTTTCCCAATCTTCCCAAATTTTACTGAGCCTGTGTGAATTGTAGCCTCAGCTTCCTGTTCTTATCTGATAGGAGTGCCACTTGGTGTGGCCTTCTGCTTCTGTAGCCCATCTGCTTCAAGGTTTGATGTGTTGTGTGTTCAGAGATGCTCTTCTGCATACCTCGGTTGTAAGGAGTGGTTATTTGAGTTATTGTTGCCTTGCTATCAGCTTGGAGCAATCTGGCCATTCTCCTGTGATCTCTGGCATCAACAAGGCACCGTCACCTAGAGAATGGCCGACAACAACAACAACAACAGCAACAACAACAACAACAATGTGATTAAAGTGTATGTCACAAACATTCTGGGGTTTATGGACATGTAATGGACTCCCTGATTTTGACTGTATTAAACATTTGCTTTGCTTATTTAATGCTAACTTAAAATACATGAAGTGCTCATCATCAGAGCCTTTAAGATGAATGTTATGTTAATTTTGAACCAATTGCCCAAAGGAAACAAAGGATCTGAAACCCAAAAAGCTGAATCTGTTCATCTGGACGTAGCGTTTTTTTAGTGGGAGAAACATTTCGTCAACTTATCCAAGTGACTTCTTCAGTGGGATTCTTTTACCTGGATTATTGAGCATGCATCAAGAAAGGATCTGAAATTAATTCCCTAACCACAGATGTTGGAATTATTTGTTTAAAAGTTAAAACTAATATGTGAAAGGTGCATATCCATGCCATATTCAACATCAGGAAATGGAAAATAATAGCATTTGTGAATAAATAAGTCAAACACCTATGTGCCACAAATACAACTAAAAAGATACAGATACTGTACGTATGAAACATCTGAAGGCAGTTGTTATTGCTAAAGAGGTTTCAAGTTATCACTCTTGATTCTTGATGTTTTAATAATTCTTGAATTATTTTAAAATCTTTTTCCTTCTAGTGGCAAATGAAGAAGATAGCTCAGCAAGACCTCAGGCTAGTTTTGCACGTAAGTGTCAAATTTCATTGTTATTCAGGTCGCTAAATTTCCATCCATCCATCCCATTTTGTTATTGATTTCAAGTTATTTCATGGTTATTTTTCTCAAAGTTGATGCGATATTAGCAGCAAAGAGGCCACCTAAATAAAAAGGACATGAGAGGATGATGAAATTAAAAGTTTACAGAAATTTTGCTAAAAGTCTGTTTCAAAACCTTTGCAACTATATTTTCTTAATTTTATTGTTATTTGTATGACAACAGATTTTGATAGGAATTCTTTTCTAGAGAGAGGAATGAGAGAAAGTTTGCCTCAACTGGAAAGTATTTGGGTTAAAAAGTGCTTTGTAAGTGCTTTGACTTGCAGGTGACTTGAAAGCAAAAGTACAATTAAGTGACTAATTAGTATGATTTTATTATATTCCAGTTGAAAAACAAATGTATGTAATAATATGATTTATTTTCAGTAATGGATTTCTTCATGCAAATGTGTGGATGTAAGAAAGGTTAATGAGCTGAAAAAGACCCATAAATGGGCAAAAAGTTGCGTTGTCTCCTCTTAAGTAAGTGCATTATTTTTAAAGGAACGCTGCCACTAACAACAATCATCCACATGAGGGCAGTATTACAGAGGAGCTGAATTCTGTCACTCCCTTTCAATGAAATGTACTCCTGGAGATAATGCTTCAATATTTTTTTTTTTAAATACCACCTGGAAACAAATTAAAGGTTTATACACTGTATGAAATGACTGTGACACCACCAGGCTTTTGTTTTATTTAGGCTCAAAGTCCCAGAGTGCTTTGTGGAATGCCATCACTGCAGGGATGGGGATCAAAGGCAAAGAGCAGAAGCCCCCCTTGAATGACCCACGGAGTCCTGAAGAGATTCTGGCCGATGATCTTCCTGCAGCAGATGAACCAGATGCCACAGAGAAAACTGCCATCAGGTTTGCTGCTGACAGACGTATCTCAGTAATGATGCTGAAAGTAGTTACTGCTTATTATATGTTAATTATCATGAAATGCATCCTGTGTGAGGCTGCAGTGGGACATCGGCAGCCATGTCCAGCTCATTATCTTACAGTGTGGCAGTGTGTACCATCAGGCATTGCTCTGCATTTTGTATTTGTTTTCTGTTTTTGGATTAGAGTGAACTTGATTATTAAGTAGGCAAGGTTTAAAGCTGAACCTCTTCATGGTTTTTTACAGCGAAGATAATCTCCTGTCTGACATTTAGCTTTCTTGATACATACACGTGCACACTCACATTTACTCTGTTAATTGCTATGTATGGCTGCTGACCTCGAGGGACTTGGGTGTGATTGATTCCACCTTGATAACAAGGACTTCAAACTACCATTAACATAATTTGTTGTCACTTTTAGAATATTGCACATCTTTTAACACCTGATTCCAATTAACCTTGATGGCCCCAGAGACTGTAATATGTCTCAGGTGGCAATAAGTAAGCATTTGTCAGAGGATACTAAAAGTGCACCTCAGTACTCGATAACAAGATTTCAATTGTACACAAAATAGACAAGGACATGCACTTGTTTTCCCCACGTTTGTCTAGCAAGCATTCATAGAGAAACACAGTTTCACAATTTATGGGGTGCTCTGTTTGAGACTACTTAAATCCCACTCGAGTGTTGTTTGTCTTTTTTTTTTTTTTTTTTTCTTTTTTTCTCTTCTCTCTTTTAT
>VUQS01043259.1:0-31360 GCA_015108495.1 Heterochromis multidens
ATATTCTTTATTATGCACTCAACACAGTGTGTATGTGTTAAGGCTAAAAAGGCCAAAAAGTGAGTACTGACAGCATTAGATGAAGAGCTGCTGCACCAAGATGAAAAGAAAACAGATTATCCTCAGGAATATGTAACTAAGTGAGCAGACTAGCCAATGGGTTTCCAGACTAAAAGGTTTACAGCCCAAACTGCGATTTGAAGTTGGAAGTTTGGGTGCACTGCAGCATTTCTGACTGAAGGGGAAGAAGTATCACACTGACTGGATTACACATCAGCATTTCAACTAATGTGTGTTCTAGTTTAGCTCAGAGTTGCTATGATCAAGTGCAGCTTAATATTCATACAATCATCCATCAGTGTTTTATTTGTATCTGTGTCAGTATGTGTAGCACTGTGTGCAGTGTGTTTACAGTTTTCTGTAAAGAGTTGGTCAGTGCCTGAGGTCTTTATGTGGTGTAATCCCACAGCCTCTTTCTGGAAAACACGAGTAGCAGTGGAACCACTGACTCAAATTTTGGATCTCATTCTCATGACCAAGCAATTGTGTCAGTTGTAGAGGGCTCGGAAGGTATAAAAGAGGGCAGTATGAGCACATACACGTTACATTACTTGTAGATATTTCAAGGGAGACCAAACAGCAGAGCACAGCCGGTCCCAAGATGGGCAGGGTGAGTAGAATAACATTTAGAGTTGAGATGTAAAATTGTTAATACCAGGTTATCACTGACATACCATCCCCCAGATCATCTTCTATGAGGACAAGAACTTCCAGGGACGGAGGTATGAATGTGACAGCGACTGCACCGACTTCCACTCCTATCTGAGTTGCTGCAATTCGGCCCGTGTGGAGAGCGGGACCTGGGTGATCTATGAGAGACCAAACTACTTGGGTTACCAGTACGTCCTGAAGAGAGGAGAGTACCCCAACTACCACAGCTGGAATAGCCTTAATGATAGAGTCAGCTCTTGCAAGATGATTCACTTTGTAAGCCATCTCAACACACTTGATACCTCATAGTCAGAGGTCAAAGACACTGTGGTTAGTGAGAGAGTGACTATGTTACACTAGGAAACTACACATCTCAGGGGATATCAGGGATTTTTAAAGCATTTTCAAAACAGAACTTCATTTTTACATAAATGAATCTTGAAATCTGATTGGAGAAATAAATCTTGACTAAATACTATAACAAATGACATATTTTTGCAGTTAGATCAATCAAAGCCTACCTAACCCAGCCAAATTCCATTTTCTCATTGTTTACCCAACCCCAATTCTCCCCTCTACCTACTGTCTTCTTCTGTATCCACTTCACTCAGGCCCCTGGAGATCCTTACAAGATCCAGCTTTACGGTAAAGCCGATTTCTCTGGTCAGGTGTTTGAAGCAAGCGAGGACTGTGCCTCTGTGCTGGAGAAGTTTCACTGGAGAGAGGTGCACTCCTGCAGGGTCCTGGGAGGCTGGTGGGTCTTTTATGAGCACCCCAACTACAAGGGCCGCCAGTACCTGTTGGAGAAAGGCGAGTACCGCAGGCCTGTGGACTGGGGTGCCGTCTGCCCCACCGTGCAGTCATTCAGACTGCTAACTGAGTAACGGCGTTCCAATATATTTATTTATTTTTTGTTTGTTTTAACATTTTCTTTGGCTTTTGATTGGCTCATAATTGGCATCAATGCAGCTGCTAAATAGCTGAAATAAAACTGAATGACGAGGAATTGCAAGGTTGTTTCATCACTGTGTGTGGTATGTGGTATGTGTCTGTGCATATGGTATTTTAAAGTGTAAAGATAAAAAATTCTAGCCTGTGTGACCACAGCTAAATTATTTAAAGCAGTATTAAAAAGTTACTAAAAGTGACTCAAGGCCATAGTTGAGGGGTTGTGTCTGCTCTAACACCATTTAACTGCTTTTATGTTCACAGATTTTCCCAAATTTAAAGAACAAAAAGCACCACATCGGTGTTTATGCAAAATTCTAGCCATTTTAAATCATGACTAAACATAGCAAAGTATACTAATGTCTTTCAGAAAGCTCCAATCATTGCTTTGCTCAAGTTGTGTAATATATTAGACCTACATTCACTTTTAGTCACCCATGCATTACTGTTGTTAGGTGCACACCTTTCAAATCAATTTACAGACAGGTTTCAATGCTAGCAGAGTAAAAAAAACAAAAAAAACCCCATTATTTTAGTATACAGTTAGAAGTCTCGCTTTTATATGATTCACTGTAAACAAATCAAATGAAACTGTAAAATAAACTTTTATTATCAGATCTTCTTGAAGGTGCTCATCATAACAGTTTCCAATAGTTTAAAATCAACGTATTTACATTGTAACCCGCATGCCAAACTTTGTCATGCAGTAGGTAGTGTGGCATGCTGCTGCCGTCTGTCAGCCGAGTGCCAGTGTCACAATCTTCCTCCTGTATGCTCACATTGAGGACTGTCCTTCATCTACGAGGCTGAGCTGGGCGGTGTGCTCCCCCCACTCCACCCCCTGCAGGTCCAGGAGGGGCTCTCGGGAATGTGATGCCATGCTGGAGGTTTGGAGAGAAGTCTGATGCTGGATGTCAGACTGGGAAAGGGAATGAGGATAAGACTGGGATATGAAGTGGGTCTCTGACTGGAGGTGGGACTCAGACTGGGACTGAAGTGGAAAATGGGACAGAGGCCGCGTTTGTGGCTCTGATAAATCCACCAGAAGGGGAGTGATGGATGATGGGTGGCTTGATGAAGAAAGAGAAGGGATGGAGGAGGAAGAGGAGGGATGTGGCACAATTGTGTGCTCATGGGGGGAGCTGTTGAGTGAAGGGGGAGCTGAGCAATGAGAGACTGGGGGAGCGGTACTGGTCTGACGAGAGAATGGAGGATTATGGGGGGAGACGGTTTGGGAACGAGAGCAATGAAGTGGATCGAGCTCTCCTTGAAATGCTTTGGTCATGCTCAGCTGTGGAGAGGGCGGTTCATGCATCAGGGTGGGCGGAGGATTTTGATCATCGGAACAACACACAGGTGCATGTTGGGTATTGAGGGGTGGGACCAGGGAGCAGCTGAGTGAGGACACGCTGGGTGGGGGAGTCACAGCACTGGGTGTCAGCAGTGCGGACGGGTTGTGAAAGAGAGGCTTGAGAAGTCGTGTCATTTCCTGCAGCTCCTGACTCACAATGGATACTTGACGGGAGAGGACAGACATCTGGAGGATGAGATGAAAAGATGTGTGGAAAGAGAGGAGAGAAAGCAAAAATATTACTGTTAATCTCATATAAATACAGAAATTTTCCATAGCTATGATTTGATATGAGATTTTATGTACTTGTCCATTTGCTTCAAATTAATGACTCTTATTAAGCCAGTAACAAGTGATGAGGTTTTACTGTCATTATGTAACACAAGTTATGCAAAATTACAGATGCAATCTCTTTATGCCTCCAACAAATCATAAATGATAAAACAAATAATAAATAATTAAGTCATACAAAGAGCTGTTTTTCATATTGAAGTGCAGAGGATGAATTCAGTAATCCCACAGCCCGACGAAAGAAATTGTGCTCCATAGTGTCATGGAGTCCATCATGTCAAAATCTATTTATTTAAAATTGTGAAACTGTAAAGTACAGAAGTAATTAGCCAAATAGGAAAAAAAAAATGTTAAATTACATTTTCAAAGTGGATTCCTCAAGTATCTAGTAGAAACAAGTATTTTGTAGATCCCTGAAGCACAAAAAGATACACAAGTAGATAAAGTTGTAGCGATAGCTTATTTTTTTCTTTTACAAACCAATTTCAAATTGGTTTGGTTAATTAATATGGTAGGTAGGTATGTAGTTTTGGCTGCCCTTTTTTCCAAAGGGGTTGCCACAGTGGATTTGATCTGGCACAGATTTTATGCTGAATGTACTCCCGCTATACTGTAAGTACTCTAACTTGTGTCCCAGGGACCATTCACATGTCAGGGGACTGCGGTTTCATCACATAACATAATGCATTTAAAGATAACAAGCAGAAAATATGTACATGCAGTGCATAAAATGAGCATCCAGTATACTTTTCTAGCCTCTGGGGTCATAGACTGGATTGACCCCATTAATTAACACCTTACAGCTTCTTTGTTAAATCCACAAAACAACTGAATGAAGTTTTGTGGGACTTTTTTTTTGTTGCTGAAACTCTTCCAGTAGTAATACACAAAATCACAGATTTTTTGTTTGTTTGCCCGCAAACTCCTTCTACACAACCAGGAATTAAGCAACTAAACTTGGCACACAGGCACTGTACATCTGAGGCCCCTAAAGGTTCTTATCTACATCAAATATTATGATGTCATCATGTTACTTATCAACCACCTACCAACGGGCAAAAATGACCTGTTCTTAACTTTTATGCACCTATGACATCTTATGAAAGCATGGAATCATTTTCATTTCATGACAGTAACATCTTACTTATCACCCCAAAAGTTGAATTATACATGATATAGTATAACGTCACCATATTACCTAGCAACCACCTAGCAACAGGCTCAAATCATCAATTTTTAGCATTTTGTGCACCTAGAACACCTTATCAAAGCATTGTATCATTTTCATTTAATGGCTAACAGCACAAACAGGCCAAACAATACTGTAGCACTGGCATATACTTGTGTCATTTAAATTTACAAAAATGCAACATCTTTCACTGTTGAACCCTCTCCATCATTTTCTGATCTCATCTCCACGGTATGATTTAGAAAGCCACATCAAATATGCTAGGCTAACAGTAAATATGATCTGAAAATAATAATAATCATAATAATAATCATAATAATAATAATAATAATAACTTCTTAGCATTAATAGAATAATATCTTAAAGCGTTTGAAAATTCTTTTACACTTTGAGCCTGAACCAAGTGAGCCCCTACTCCTTCTAACTGCAACACATGCAAAGCACTTAAAAACAAGTTATACAGAGAAAAAGTTAAACTTAAGTTTAACTTTTTTTTAAAAACACTCTAATTGGCCTTACCTCATGTTTAAGCTTTGCAATAGTTTGCATGGTTTCATCACGGCCCCCTGTGGACATACAGAAATACACACATTCATACAACAATGATTCATTCTGAGTGAATCGGGACTTTAGCAGCTGTTGTCAATGAATACAAAAATGTAGCCTCTAGAGGTCTGATACTGAGTTGCCTCATTGATATTAATGAGTTGGACACAATAACAGAAACAACCATCACATAAGAGAATATTGTTCAGCAGCAACATAAACTATGGCCAACATTATAATATTCACAAAGGCTGCATCTACCAAAGAACTTCTGTATAACAGCGCATCAGTTTTTACCTGTTCTTCCTGAATGCGTGTGTTTACCTGAGGTGGCTGAATCGGGGCTGGGCAGAAAGCTCTGCGTTGCACTGGGAGAAAAATCAAACCTCGGAGTTGAACCGCTGTGGTTTTCTGTCTCGATCCCATCCACAAACCTGAGAGCAGACAGGGAGATGGTGTGAGTAAATCTCAGATAATAAGACAATTGCCAGTTACTATAATAAGAGATTCCAGAGAAATGGGAGTGGTTTGGGGAGCTATCCATCTGAATGTGAGAATTCAGCCATCAAAACTTGCTGGTTAATGACACAAAAATTCCACACGGTGGCAGCAGACTCTGCCAACAAACTACAACACAAGGTAAGAATGACATATCTCATACTGTAGTGGAAACTATAATTAAACTGCAGTTATACATCCAGGCAGGTACAAATGGCTTTTGCTTGTTTAAGACAACATACAAGATCCTGCATTTCTCAGGGGACTTTACATTATTCATGATGTAAAGTCACATGAGCAACTAGCAAAAAGATAAGTCATTCATTTGACTGAATTCACCGCTGCACTATAGGAGCTTCAGAGGTACAAACCTTATTATTATATTACACAGAAGTCCTTTACAGCTTCCAGGAGCCTGATTAAGGCACTTTTCGAAACCTTTCAATGATCTTCTATTCTTAACAGCAAACACTTTCTTTTCAGAGTAGAGAAGCCAGCAAGATTCATTAGTCTGGAAGCACGAACATGCTCGATAAAATGCCATTATTATTTTCCTATTAGGTTCTAAAATATGCATGAGAGTGGTGCATGAGGAAAGATCAAGCTGTGTCCTGTCCTCTGAGGTGCGTGCATGTCCTCAGTGAATGTTAAAGTGACTGGAAACTGAATGACAAACCAAAATCCTTAGGTAGCATGCAAAAATTAGGATAAATCTAATCAGTGCATTAGATTTAAAGTCTATGTTTTTGTAGTTCAGTCCTTTATGGGAAACTCACATCCCAGGATATCAAAAATGATCAAAGTATCCCCGTTCCTATGCTGCTGGCACTGAAAACACTTCAGCTCTTAAAGGAAAGTCTCTTGTATCTATTATCTGCTATACTCCTGCTGATCCCAGACCTCCATCTGCTTTCTACAAGCCCCACAAAGTTCACCAACATGTCAGACATTTACTACACCTCTCTGAGAATGCATCGTTACAGAGAGGGTTTATGGAAACGTTATCCAGCTGTCAACAGTCAGCAGGTCAAAGGTCGTGCTCGGTGTGAGCAGATGACGGAGAGAGGCTGTACACATGCGTACTAATAACCATCCACACTCCTGTTCATTCATATTAATACATATATACATAATATGTTTCTGACTGTAATTGTTCCCTCATTCACTGATTTTTTTACTCCTGCTAGGACATTGAGTTTTTGGACACTAATGAGTCACCAACAACAGATGTAGTATTACATAACGCTAATGTGCATGGCTATTATCTCAGGAGGAAGGAAGAAAGTAGTGTTACATTGTGGAATTTTTAGCAAAATGAGGTGAAGTTTCAAAGGGGAAACTTGTTTTTATTTTTAATCCGTGACATGATTTAAGGAGTTTATGTAGAAACTGGACATACACTACCAAAAAGAGAAGTATGAATTGAATCAAAACAAGATTTTACTTTATGTGGAGATAATGTAACAAGAAGCACTCCAAAAGCACAAACATCCACCAAGGCAGCTCACTCTCTGGCCAGTATTTACTTTAAAGGGAATAGTATTATATTTTGTATATAAACATTATGTAGGAGTAGGTAATGGATAATAGGTATTGATTTGTAAGTAACTGAACATGAATAACTTGAGCTTATTATATAATATTATACTACAGTATATTTCTAACTAACTAGGCAGCTCATTCTCTTTCTCTTGACAATACTTTCTTTAAAGATATAATAAATTTTGGGGTCAGGTTCAAAGAAAGGCAGATGTGAAATGTAAAAGTGAGGTCAGAGGTCAAATGTGACATGATATTTGGATACAAACTATAATGTGATATTTAGAATCCCCATATACCAGAATCATTTCCTAAATGTTACCAATACAAACAAAGGCAGCAGAATTTTAAGCATAGTTTTAACAATAAAAGACATTTTATGAAAATTTGACCTTATTTGACCTTGAAGAAGAGGTCAGAGGTAAAAAGTAACATGATATTTAGAATCCCCATATATCATCCCCTATATATATGTTGTCAATACAAACAATGGCAATAAGAAACACAGTTTTAAATAGCTCTATATAGCATTATTATCACTTTGACCTTCAGATCAATCTATTGCCCTTGAAGGAGAGGTCAGAGGTCAAATGTGACATGATATTTTAAATCTTTATACGGTACTTTCTATATGTTGACAATACACACCACACTTGTAAGAATCATAGTTTCTAAGTTATAAGGCTTTTTGTCAATTTTGGACCAATAAATCATGAAGTTGGCCTTGAAGACCTTGGTGGATGTAAGCCAAATTTTAATGGACTGTTAACATGACCCCACTCTACACCCCTACAAAGTTTTATCAGAATTCATCCAAAACTTTTCGAGCTATCATTTTTACTCCTTGGTGGAGGTAAGAAGAAAACAAAAAAGTAAGAAAAAAAGGCAGTCGCCATCTCAACTTGATATAATCAAGATGCCTTTTTTGAACATCAGGTAAGAGCGCTGAGTCCACACATCAAGTTTGCAACAGTTGCTTAGACATGACTCACTTCCTGTTCAGAAGCTTCATCCTTCCTAAAAACCTAAAATCCATCTGAAAACTTTTGTGAGGCATAGGAAGATTAACAGTGCCCATTTTGGTGAAGATTAAAAAAAAACCTTTGAAGTAATTCAGTACAAGTTACACTGGACAAGGCAAGTTGACACATCTTAGCTTTGGGACTTCCCATAGTATTACCAGACACTTCACCCCCAAATCCAATTACCATGTTCTTCCTCTAAGCCTGTAGTGTTATTTATTCATCTAATTTTGGTGATTTTCCCGGTTTTTGAGATGTCTGCATTCTCTTGAATATAATTAAACTAAACAGCACTTGGCTTACATTGAAAGGATGAAAAAGCAAAACTTCCAGAAACTCAGCAGCAGCATCTCCTTTCAGAAATCATGACCCACTTACTCAAAAAAAAGTCAACTTTGTTGTGAGCAGTTTCCTATAAGAACTATTCTCTTTCTACCAAACTAAATCCACCAATCATATCACTCTGCAGAACAAAGTGCACAGCTACCCATGAGGAGAGGCTTATGCTTGTGATAGGATGCATTAATGGCACTGTAATACTGTAATGTTAGATAGAGTATATATGCCAAAAGACAGAGAATTCCTCCAAAAAATGATGAGCACACACAGAGATTGTGTGATTTTGTTCTTGGATAAGGACTCCACTTTATGACAGCTACAGTTTCTGAAACCAGTCTGCCTTCATATAAAACACAAAGGCACAAACTAGAATACTAAAATCCAACTTAAGATCTTCTGAAATTGGCATTTTGAGAATCTGTGTAATTTTGAACTTCACCTACATAAAAACAACTTTCAAAACAGTACTGTACAACACCATTGTACTGTCACTGACAAAAGAGAGGGGGGGAATTTCACAACCCTTTATTTTAAGAAAACCATATGAAATGAACAGAACCATTTTGAAAATAAATGCTTAGATACATAAAATGAACAAATGTACTGTAATTCCATACTGTGACTCTAATGACAGCTGGGGTACATCACCATCCTTTCTATGGTCTGGATCTAACCACAAAATTTCATCAATATCACAAAGGATTTTATTCCCTCACCAGGCAGCATGAGAAATATGCCCTGGTATGTCTAATCCAGCCTTGAATGGCCTCTATGGAAGCATCCCTATTGGCCTCCTTCATGGAAATTAAGAGGTTTTCTATTGATGGATTTCTGTCATAAACCTTCCACTGCTATGATGAGAAAAATTCCACTACTGCACTGAGGTGCAATGGACATGACGATTAAAAAAAGGTTTGTGATGTGGGGTGGTCATAGAACTGGGTACAAACCAGAGCAGACTGATGGAAACCAACATCTTAACACATGATAACTATGACTGCTTTTGTCACGTTCTGTTTTCTCAACTGAAAGTGTGGACAATCCTTGCAACAGTGAAGGGACTTAAAGCATAGATTCAATGTTTGTCCAACTTCCTCATTCTCTTTATCTGCATGCTGGACCTCCACCATCATCATCTCTGATGTACACAAATGGCCACATTTTTGTCAAGGTCCCTAGGCGACCCTGTCAGGCTCTGGGTTTCATTGCAAAGTATTGGGTTTTGCTTGCTCTCTCTCTCTCCCTCTCTCCCTCTCCCTCTCTTTCTCCCTTTCTGGTTCCTTGTTTACCTGTTTCAGGAGGTGGTTCCTCGGTGTGTCCTGTCTTCGCCTTTATTGGACACACCTGGCAGCAGGTCTCTAATTGACTAACCTGAAATTAATCACTCACCTTCCTCTAAGCGTTCCGAAGGCTGTGGAAATCCTCTAGTCGACGCCAGTTCGTTGCACAAACTCTGGCAATGTATTGACAGGCCACTATTCGTGCGTCGTGATTATTCCCGTGTCTAAAGCTTCTGTTCCTCCTGTACAGACTGTCTTGCTACCTGGACTAATTCCCCCACCTTTTCTGAAGATCTGCCTGCTCAGTCACTGGAACCTTTGTTGTGAATCTTGAGATTTTTGCTCTGCTGCCAGCCTGACTGTTACCTCAAGCTTGTAGCTCCAAGTTTCCTGTGTTTCTGTTAAACAACAAACTCTTGAAATTATCTTCCAGTATCCTGCGCTTGGGTCTCGTTCTCTGTTGCCCATGACACTTTTTAGGGATCTGACTCATGTGGCTTTGTTTTTAAACCAGGGGAAAGGTGTATTCTTTGAGCATGACACACACGTGTGTGTTTGCTGAATGAACATGTATTGCAGTGAATGACTTATTGGTTTTTGAATGGATAAAGCAGGCTAATATTAAGCCTTCCAAAAACCACGACTTCAACCCTACTGAAAATTTGTGGACTATGTCTAAAAGCTGGGTCTGTGCCAGGAAACCAAACAGTTTAAATGTACTCTACCAATTCTCCCAAGAAGAGTGGTCAAATATCCAGCCACAATGATGCCAGAGGTTTGTTAATGGCTACCAAAAGCATCTGGTCAAGGTGCAAATGGCTAAGGAACATGTAACCAAATATTAGTGTGGGGTGTATTTAAATATTTGAAGTTGTATATATACTTTTGACCCTGTGTGGATTAGAGAAAATCCAAAATGAATTCAAACTTGTGCACCCAATTATTGTTTTTTAAAGTCATTAAAGATGTATGCCGTACAATCGTTCCACCCTGTGACCATGTCCCAGGCAGGGTGAACTATTCCCTTGAACTTGTCAACATCTTAGGGGTTTTCTGAATCCCTCTTAGTCTGGCCCTTCACTTAGGACCAGTTTGTTCTGAGTGCAGGGCCAAATTTGTCAAACTGTCAAACTGGTTCTGAGTGGCTGCTATCTTATCATGGTGGAGGGATTTGCTTGCCCAACATGGGCAAGCAAATCATGGAGGGATGTCCTTCTGGGAGACCCGAGGCATATGCTTCCCTCCCTGTTTACATAAACGAATCATTAAAAGATAGGTGACCTTTTTTGTTTTTTACCACTGTAATCCTGCTTTTCCCTACATGTGTTTTTGTAAAACCGACACATTTATGCTTGTGTGTGCCCTCACACAGCTGAGCCAAAATAAATTGATTCCCCAAGCCCAGCATCTGCTGCCACCTCTCCAGGGACTCCATGCAAATTAGCCTGTGGATGGTTTGTGTTTATGAATAATGTCACAAGTGACAAGCAATTCAGGCCAAATTCCCACTGAGGATTACTCACCAGTAAATGAACTCCTCCAGGCGAAACTAATGCTAAGTACCGAGTCAATAAATCAATGAATGGCTCCCTACCGAGGACTGAGGTCTGACTGCAGGCAGCTGAAGCTCACAACAGGGATCTGCAGGCTGGAGGGCCGGACGGGATCACTCGTGGGCCGGAAGGGCCTTGGTGGCAGCAGCGGGGAGCGAAGAGGGGAGCGGAGGGGGGAACGCAGGCCGCGGCCCAGCCTGCCAAGAGATGACATCTTGGGTATAGGGGAGCGTTCACCCTCGGACCCTGACCCCTCTTCGTCTTCCTTAATGGAAGGAAGCTTTTTCATGATTCCTCCATTACTCTCATAGTCTCCCTGATGGGGTAAAAATCAAAACAGGAGGTTACAAAATGTCATTGTTTTTCAGCAAGACTAAAAGAAATAGTGAATTATTATTCTCTTTTAATCAGGTTATTCTTTTCCACTTAGTTCTAGCTACATTAATAAAGATCATGTGTTTTAGCTTTTTAAGTGCAGACACACAACAATCTGAAAACCTTCCGAGAGATAATATATAGCCTGGAAGAGATGCACATCTTGTGAATCAATGAGAAATCAGGAAGGGTGTCACTTCCCTCACTGATCAGTTGGGGGAGCTGCTGAGTTACTCAGTGAGCACTTGCCATTCACAATAGCTGCAACGGCTCTCATCCCCATTCATTTTATGAGCAGCCCTGCAAAGAAGCGCTCTCATTCAATACCGAGCAAACACTGCAATCATTGACAGTCAGTCCTTCTGAGGTGAACAAACTAACTTGCAAGTTATACCTGAACAGTGTACCTTTAAAGTTTAATTCCTGCACTCAGCATGTTGTAAGCTATGTATTGTATTAAAGGTGGTTGGTTGCATCTCCTGCGCTTTTTTGCATTTTTGCATTCTTATATGCTGCAATCCAAAGCTGATTAAAAAACTGGCAAGCAACCCTGTTTTCTCTTTTTCCTCTATTCTCCCTTGTCCTCAATTTTTTCCCCTGTCACCACCACCACCACCACCACCACCCTTCCCCTCCTCTCTCCTCTGTTTGTTGTCTTCTTCATCCAGTCTTCGGCTCACGTGCCTGCTTGATATTTTTAGATCACAGAGGTTTAATTTTAGCAGAGGTTTGCCTGGAGGGAACTAAGCGGAGAAGGGACTGTTTGGAGTTTCAGTGTGTATATGTAGTATGCGAACAGCACGTGTAGTCCTGATATGCGGCATGCCACAACAGGGTCATCGGGAAGTTATTGGTGTTGGGACTGCAGGTGTGGAGAAATAGAAAATGAATGTGATCTATGTGTGAAAGGATGCATGTATGAACACTGGACACGTGTGGGATATGCATATGGGCTGGAGCATGGGCAATAACATGTTGTGTGTGTGTGTGTGTGTAGGTGTGTGTGCATGTGTGTGTTTTCTGGTCTGAATACCCCTCTACATCTTTCAGCAAGGACAAATATGCTGTGTTATGGTTATGTTAGTATGTGAGAGGGCAATGCAGCATGTGTGGCTATCTGCAGTATGTTTGGACTTATAGGGTATAAATATGTTGACACAATCACACTACTGTGAAGACTGGCTTATGTTGAGGATATGGCTATGTTACGTTAAGTCTCCAGGAAAAGAATAGAGGCAAATGAAGGGATAGAAACATGACTATGTGTGTGTGTTGGCACGTGAATGCAAATATCAGCAAGGTTCTTCCTCCTTCTTCCCCTGCAGCTTCCCCTCATCCTGATGTTTTCTCGTCTCGTCTCCATCTGGATATTGCTCTATTTTTATCCAGCCAGGGATGACCCTGCCCCTCCCACACACATCTGACAGCACTATTTTTAGTCCCACGCTGCGCCCAGTTAAGGATGCACTGCTGCTTTCGCTGCACGTGCATATATATACTCTATATGTGGGTTTGTGCCTGTAAGATGCTGACAAGTTTGGTGCAATGAGTTTGACATTTATTTTTATCCTTTCAGGCTGCATCTAGTTCCATCATAATTCCTCACGACCATTACAGTTTCACACCTGCACATTTTTTCATGTAAAATATAAACCCAAGACCTCTTGACCCAGTAGCCAAAAACAAATGAAGCAATGAATCTATCTACAAGGTTACACACACATGAATCCAGCTAAGCTGAGAAGATGCCACTGTCTTTATACTACATGACAAAGCAGCCAGGAGAAAATCTGGAACATCTGGTCAGAAAATATTCTGGCACATGACCTCCATCAGGCTGCTGGCTGCAGCTTGACCAGTCTCACGTATAGACGGGAGACTGGTCAATTCAAGGTTATCATTCTTTGAAGAAAGCGTATATGTTGATTTCAAATTTGCAAAAACATTTCAATTCAAGTATTGAATATCTGAGTATTTCAGACATTGCTGATCTACTGGGATTTTCCCACACAACCATCTCTAGGGCTCACAGAGAATGGTCTGAAAAAGAGAAAATATCCAGTGACCGGCAGTTCTCTGGGAGAAAATGACTTGTTGAGTAGCAAAAGACCCCACCGGTGCCACTCCTGTCAACTAAGAATGGAAACTGAAGCTACAATTCATACAGGATCACTGAAAATTGGACAACAGAAGCCTGGTCTGACGAGTCTTGATTTCTGCTGTAACATTAAGTAAGTAAACAACGTAAAAACACGGCTTCATCCTGTCTTGTATCAACAGATCAAGCTGGTGGTGGTGTAACTGTGTGGGGGACATCTTCTTGGCACATTTTGGGCCCCTTAGTACCAACTGAGCATCATTTAAAAACCACACACAGTGTACCCATCTTTTGATGGCTGCTTCCAGCAGAATAACGCACCATGTGACAAATCATCTCAAACTGGTTTCTCGAACATGACGATGAGTTCACTGTATTCAAATGGCCTCCACAGTCACCAGATATCAATCCAGTAAAGCACCTTTGGGATGTGGTCAAATGATCAAACATCTCCTGTGTGCAGCCGACAAATCTGCAGCAACTGTGTGAGGTTATCATGTCAATATGGACCAAAATCTCTGAGGAATGTTTCCAATGTTTCCAGCACCTTGTTGAATCTATAACATGAAGAAGTAATGCAGTTCTGAAGGCAAAAGAGGGTAATGAAGTGGTCAGCGAGTGTACGTGCACTATTTGCACTACTTTAGTTTTTCTTGTTGACAGTATTAAGCTCGTATTTGTCCTTGTTTTGTTGCATCTTTTGGGTAAAATTCAGCTGGAATAGAGTCGACTTTTAACTGCGTTTGTTTAACTGTTTGCTTGAAAATATGATCACATTTACCTTGTAAGGGTTAAACAATGTATTTAATCTTTTAAGTTATTTAATTTTAGAATTTGGACCAAGCTATGGAATTACAGAAAGATTTAGGAGGAAATTTGTAATTACACTAAAGCAGAAAGTAGATTATTATTTCCAGACTGACCAGAATGAATTTGGCAATAAATGTTAAGTGAAATTTTATTGTCATGTCTAATATTAAAACATTATTGTAATTACTTTATACCAGATGAAATGCAGCTTTATAATACTACACTTACAAATGGGTAAAGGTTAGGATTTCCAGCAGTAGTGATATTTTATACGTGAACCAGGAAAACACAAGTCATTTAAGTTTGTCTTGTTATAGTGTCTTTGCCCCCTTGATGTTTCTCTTGCCTCTGTGCTCACAAACAATCTTACTCACAGTGAAAATGTGACTTAGTTATTTCTAGTGTAAGCTGGTTATTCATGTGTACACTACAGCTGAGATCCATCTGTAAACCCCTGGCATCTGAATCCTCATGTTTAGATCATGTCTTTATCCGTTGGCTGCATCTCAAGCAGAAGCCGTGGGTTCCTCCTCACTCCCGGTCCAGATGGCTAATCCTTTTCAAGTGCAAAGCCATCGCTGTGGCATTGCGTAAAAATTTTGGGTGGAGGAGGTCATTGCACGACTAATCTAAGACACAGACAAACTATTTTTGTGGCTGTTACCCTGAAATTGCCTTTGAGGCAACTGACGACATGCGATGATTCATCTTCAGTGCATTTGACGCCTAGAGCGATGGTAATATTCATATAATAATACATTTAAAATGTATTATTAGCTGGAGATAGGTTTTACACTTACACAGTTTACATAGAGAATGATTGTTACCTGGAGGTCCGGTGAAAAGACATTAGTGTTTACCCCCATGAAGCTGCTATCTTAAGAGCTCTGAGTATCTGAGTAGTTGGGTTTTTGATCAAGGCAATGAAGAATAACTGTAATAACTAGAATTCAGTTTGTTTAAGAAGGAGTGCAGTGAGTTGGAGTACTTTAATCAGTTTTGGGTTTTTTTTAAAAGCCAATTAGAAGAGGGTCTATAATGATTCTTCAGTTGAAATGAGTTTTGCCCCTTGTGAAAGTTAGGAACCCATCCAACAGGTGAATTGATGACACTATTAGTAATGCGCGGAATGAGTTACCCATAGCTCATTATTGCACATGAATAATGGGTAGCGACTATAAAATTAGTATCTTCTTGGTGTCCGGGTTTACCATGATTTTGGGTGTTTTGTTAAGTAATTGTTAATTTTTAATTCATATTTTATCTTGGCATCTTTCCTTGTGAACCTTTTGTTGATTTACTTCGTACCTTTGCCTTTTCCCCCACCTTTAGGATTTTTTTCATTGTTTCACCAGTGTCCACTTTGTTCTGTGTATTTAACGTCCTGCCTTCTCCCTGTACTCTGTCCTCCCACCTTCTTGCTTACCTCTGTTCCTTCCCAGTGTTCCTCTGACTTTTTTCCTCCTTCATGTTTTTGCTTTTTAGGATTTCCCATTTTGGATTATGCTGTTTCTGGCTTTTTGCTTTTTGTTCTGCCTATTTCATTGTGTATTTGGGTCCTTATTTAAAAGAAAAAAAAAACATAATAAAGCTTAGAGCTAGGATGAGTAGGGTCCATAACATTCATATGGACCCTCTGGTAGAAGAGTGTGTTTTGGAGCATCTGTCTGTCCCTTAAACCAACCCATAGCATAGTGGAAGGATTATATATCCCATCTGGCTGGAAACATGCTGGTAGGAGATGTGGCTGTGGAGAATGGTCTGTGTGCTTTACCTCCTTCCACCAACCACCAGTCGCTGCAGGCACTTTATTTGAGTTTATTTGTTTTTACCTCTTACTGTATTGAAGATCACTGATAAAATATCACAATCGCAATTTATCATTTGTGTTGCTTCAAAAATGACATCTAACCTGAAACTAAAATTGATGTGGTAAAATTGCTGCTTAATATCGAACCTAAGGTGATATAGTGACTTTCAGCAGTTGCTGTACCTCAGTGTTGTGCCCCTCTCGTAGGTTGTACGTCAGGTCGTTCCTGATTTCCGTGATGAACTTCTGAGCGTAATCAGGATAGAGGCAGAGCACCTCACGTAGCCCTTTGAGGCTGATGTACTGCAGGTCACAGTAGGTTAATGCCTTCACACAGGCGTTGGTCTTTATAACTTCCTCCTGTGTCAGACAGTCAGAGCCAATCAAGTCACCCCGACCTGGAAAGCAGAGGCACAGATGATAGTAAAAAATGTGTCTGAGGTGTTACCAAAAGAGTAGCCTGGAACTTGATATAGGACTCCTTATCACATCTGATATTGGAAGCTGTTAAATAAGCTCCTATCCATAGAAATAGATGCACTTCATATTTCATATCATGATGTTTTATGTTGTTTTTTAATTTTTTTAATATGATGATCAAAAAACTAAACTGGGATCTAGACTTCTATTGGCTGAAATAGTGACTCATCATTTGACAACCACTCAGATTTACCCAAACCTCTTAACATCTGGGTCTAGACATTCCTTAGATGGCCACTTAAGGCTGGCTTCAAAACTGAGGAAATCCCCACAGTTTCCCGTGGTAGAATGCAGAGGCACCACTTGCCACTGAGCAAGGCAGGCAACTGCTCGGGGCCCCAGACTGGCAGGGGGCCACCAAGGGTTGACAAACTTTAAACTACAGCAATGACAATATACAAGGTTTGCAATGACAGTAGGAGAGACACTACCTTCCTAACGAGACCCCACCTGACTCTATTTACTCCTGTTGCAAGTGGCCTACATGATTCTGTTTAAACAAACCTAATGACAACAATGAAAGCCACTTAATGAAAATGAAGAGGATCCTTCTGGGAGTGAAAAAAGAAAGAAGAAAAAAGATAAGAAAAAAGCAAGACAGTGTTGAGTGGAGTAGATAACAATTAAAAAAAAAAAAAGAAGCTAAACACCTATATGCTGCTACTCAAGCCTTAACTGTGGGGGAAAGACACTTGAATAACGCAACTTCTTCTAGCATCACATTATTTCTTTTGACATTTAACATCAGTTAACTTAGTTAGCAGAGCAGCCTAGTTTGTCCAGCTCTGCTGGCTGTGATGTGACCGAGTTGAATGCACTTGACTTGGGACACCGGCAATCGACCTATTAGCATAGCTAGCTTGGTACGCTAGCTAGAAAACTAGTAGTTAACACTTCATAACTCAGTCAGTTTGCTCTTGGCCCTTGTTACTGAAGCAAACATGGTCTCTGACACTTCTAGAGTAATATTTTACCTGTTGTTTTACAGGACTGTTGTTGTTGGTGGTGTCAGATTATTTGTAACATAATGGGGATGACGCAGGTTGAAAGGGCCCCCCTGTGAGTTTTTGCCTAGGGTCCCAATAGACTCTAGAATCACCCCTGTTAGAATGCCCAACTTTAGCAACAGAAACAAACATATTTATGGCATGATACAATAGACTGTAAACATTGTCTATATAGCTAATTCCTCCTTTATAAAAACAATTTTTCCATTTTTTTCCCACCCTTAAAATTATGCATGCTTAAGATGTGGCCATTTGAGTGACAGGTGGGTGTCACTAGCTTTCTACTGGGTGTCACCTCGCCTAATTTGAGCCTTTGAACAGGACGTTCTGACTGTGTTTGTGGTGATGGTGCCTTCTGGAGCATTTTTAATGCAACAAACCTTTTTCACAGCATTAAATGAAAGGCACACACAGGTGTTACTAATGACATTAATGGTTCAGCTCTTTTTAGGTGTGAGCCTTAATGGGATTAGTAACACCTGGGTTTACCTACTGTTTCATGCCATGGAAAATATATTAGCTAAAATGAGTAAGCCATAACATGGCTTACTTTGTGTTTTGTTGTTACTAACAGACAAAACTCTGTACTCAGGTGAGTGAAATTCTAGTATTGTTTTATTTATATGATAGCACTAATTAGCAGGCATCAGTTACTAGATGGAACTTGCTAACCAAGCTACTGAACTAAACTACCAAATGGTACACAAATGAATTAAAACTAGCTAATTGTTGCACATTGAAGAGTCAAGATCCACATTCTAATGTTGTCATACATGATATCAAATGCAAATACACATTTTACCTTACAACCATCCTTTTACTTTGATGCTCTAAGTGTATTTTGCTGATTTATTGTGGGCAACTCCCCAAAATATTAATATGCAAGCAATTTACCATGCTGCGAGCAAGATAATTCATTCAAACCACTGGAAATAAACTCTGAGGTTTGAAGATGCGTCACGTATTGCAAGATGAGGACCCAAATGTAGACTCCGAGACAGACTGAATAACAAAAAGCTAGCCTTTTATTTTGGCTGACTTAAAGTCCAAAAGAACACAAATACCACAGGCAGAAGGCAAACAGAATCCAAAGCAGGCTGGTAACACACTGGGGAAGGTAACAGACGCTGTGACAATGAACAAAGGAATGACAGGACTATATATACTCTCACACGCACACACAGACACAGACACAGACACACACAGACTAAGAGCTAATCGGGGAGATGAGCCATAGCTGGGGAGACGAGGCACAGGTGAAACTAATCAATGAAAATTAGACACAGGAAGTAAAACTAGGGACAAAGTAGAAAAGACAAAGGACTACCAAAATAAAACAGGAAGTAACAGGGAAATACCTAATATGGAGACAAAGATTTGACAGGGAAAGGTAGCCTGAATCAAAACATAAGGGATCCAATATAAATGACTCTGAGCACTAATAGAAACTAGAATTCTAAAATACCACGAAACTCATAGTACTACTGTAGAATAATCGTGGAAATGCACAGAAATCAAGATAAGCAAGACATTAATCAGAAAACTATGAGCAAAGAAACAATCCTAAAAGAGTCTTTACAGTATTTATAGAAATAAGGAACGCCTACAAGAAAACTCACAGATCATGACAGGATGACATGCATGGTTAGACTGTGAGGTGCAAATAAACAGCTATGAATTGGAATGGAAGGTCAGCATTTTCCTACTCTGCTACCCCTCTTTAGCACATTGCCGTCTCCTGAGCAGTAAATCCAAAGTGGCAATGCCAGACCAATTTGTGCGTATGTGTGTGAGAGAGAAAGAGCAGACAGTGTGATAAGAAAAATAAAAAGCATGTGCACCTTTTGTGCACCTCTATATGTATGAGAAAACAAGAAATGGGTGCTTTTATGCGTGTTCATGTGTGTGCCTGCCTGTGCGGAAGAGAGCACACATGCTTGTGCATAACCACATGCATGTACAGGTCAGACATACTAATGAATTTGCCATCTTTCCTCTGTAGGCAGCCGTCATTTCATTATTTACACCAGATAGCTCATTAAAATGAAAAACAGTGTTGCTAATTTGCTCCCTCCGCTTCATGTGGACCTGAACTGATTCCAGCGCTGTTTGTGAGTGTGTTTATGATTCTCTATTCTGTTTTATCCACGTTGTGTAGAATGGAAAGCATGTTGATGTACGTGTTGTAGGACAAGACTCTGTTAAAGACGAGTTAAAGGTGAAATTGCTGGAATGTTCTTAGTGGTGGTTTGAGGTTGTTAGACATTTCCTCCTCTTAAGTGATGCTGCTGTCTCTGTGCTTTTTTTTTTTTTTTTGCATTAAAATTGGCTCAAATGACTGCAATCTGAAATGTGCTGAACCCACAGATTATCGTCCATATCCCAGAGCTTTTTAGCCTCTTTTAACTCTCTCTTTTTTTTTTGGTTTTCTGACAAGCAGCCCTCCCCTCATTAAAATACTTGCCAGAATAACACTAATCTCGCTCCACAACAGCTGGATGTGTGATACTGTTTACATATAGTGTAAAGTGTCTGACAAGATGTCAACATGTCTACAACTTGTTCCACTGCAGCTAAGTGGAGAAATGAATAATTCATTAATTCACACATTAATGTTGTTTATAGGTTTGCTTTAGGGCTTATGGGTGCTCCCTAAACTGTCTCATCAATTCCTGGGTCACACTCCATCTTCCATCTGATGGGGTGTTTATTGTTTGCCCACAGGGACAGTTTAATATGACTGCAGTTTTATAAGCTCTGGGCCGCTTTTCTTAATTATGTTCTTCTCCATAAAAGCTGGCTATTAAATCTTGAATGCCTAATAACAACCTTAGTGTTAAACAGCCTTTTTCATCTTTGCACACAACACTAAAACCAGACAAAACATTTTGCTTGCAAACAGTTGAGATTAGGAAAGAAGATTCTTTATCCTCTACTTTTTCTTTCTGTCCTTGGTACCTGGTTGATTTCCCATGTGTTTTTAAGCAACCTTTATCTCATATGCCCCTCACAACTCTAAAAGTAGTTTCCCTCAAGAAATGTTTCCAGCATTTTGAAATATTATTACTTCATAGGGGCAATCCTACGTTTTAGTTGATTACTCTTTGGGAGTTTATTTTCGTATTTGTGCACCTCTGTCATACCGGAGCTGGCAAAGTGCTCCCTCTGTTTAACTAACAGCTGTCTTCTGAATGCTGTGCAGCCTCAACTAAACTATTAGTTACAAGATTAAGCTGTCTCACCTGGATCACCTTTGGGTCATCTTTTTGTGTAAACAATTCCACTCAATTTCCAATACTCGCCGCAACATAAAAAGAGACCATACAACAGTAATGGCCATGACTGGACAGCTGAAAGAGATTTTCATGACTGGGCATGAAAGCAAACCTCCCACAAGGTATCTGGCACTCAATGTAATGATGACAGTGCTCTTTTTCTCTGAGGCTCGCTAAACTCCATTACTCATATCAAGAAGTAACCACAGCTGCTCCTTAGCTCCATCCTATTGCACTCTGACATAAACACTGGTTTTTGAGCCCCTTTACTGCCAAAATCTAGGAGGGCTTCTATGGTTTGGAGAATGAGACTGAGAAAGAGAAGACCTTCAAGATTCAGGTAGAAAAATTGATTGAAGGCCTAAAACAAGGTTTGATGCTCAGAGACTTACTTCCCTAGAGAGCATGGCCACTGATGTATTTACCAACACTTTTTACCTGGTTCTAGCCATCCCATCCATAGTATTTAACCATCTCAATGGGTGCTGTCCATGGTGCTAAACTTTATTGGCTCTGGGGTCTGTTTAATTATTTTGTGTTGTATACTATCGTGCTTTATTTATTTAATTATCAGTACAAAATTAATAGCAGTGTATTACCATAAAGTACTACTATACCATACCAAAAATGATAGGCAACCTATTATGCCCATGTCCAGTTCCATATTTTTTTTCTTGGACTCTGCTAGAGTAGCTTTGCACTCACTTCAAAATAATCCTTGTCTGTCTTATATACTGGGTGGTGATGCAATCCCTGGGCTGTGTGCCTGAGATGACCATGACCTCTCTCTATGACATCAGAGCCAGTAGTAAAATTAAAAAACTGTCAGAAACTGAGCATTTATACAGTCGAATCTTAAGCTTTTGTTTCACAGGATAACTTGTATGAGCACTGACCTCATTGTTTTATATTTATATACTCAAAATTAGCTCGGCTGATTTGTTTTTCTTTACCCAAAATGGCCAGCACAGTGTTGTCCTTCAGTACTTCCATGGAGCCGGAGCATACAAAGTAGATAGCCTGGAGCGCGTCACCCTGGCGGATGAGGAACTCCCCCGGAGCGCAAAAGGAGGTCTTGATGATCAGGGAGAGGGAGCGCAGACACCCCCTGCTGGCCGATTCAAAGAGCGGCAGCTGCAGCAGCTCTTTATTCAGGTGCATTGCGATGTCGGCTCGGAGCTCATCCGGGAAGTCCTTCATCAGCTGAAGATGGAACGAGAATATGGCTCAATCCCTGCCTTAGCTTCTGTTGCTTTTAGAGGCTTCTCTCCTTTCTCTGCCATTATCTGAATGTAACTGTGTGGGAAGGTGAAGGTAACAGCCAAAATAAAACCTTTTCACCTTCCCACATAGTCACAAGCAACTGATACATGCATGTCGAGGAAAAAGTTTAAAAACTTAAAATATTTTTGAACATTTACTCACTCATGTAATCTCACTCAGATCTAAAGGGAAAGGCCTACTATAATATGGAAAAGGGAAAACTTTGCAAGGGGAAAGTTGTGGGTAGTCACCTCAAAGTAAGAGCGTCTGTCCTCCATGATGTTATTTCTTAAAAAAGGATTATCTAGATTTAAAACCAACTGGTGGCAAAACACACCAGGAGTGAGTTTAGTGTCTATGAGGCCATTAATCCGTTAAATTAAGATGGCTGCTCCAGCGTGATAGATACCAAACAAAACCCAAATCCTCTCAATGACTAGGAGCCGTGTTTTATTTATTTATTTATTTTTATTTATTTATTTTTTTAGTCTGCTTGGAGGACAAGACACCTCATTTGCACTTTCAGTCCACTTTATCCCATTGTGGCTAACAAGGTCAATCCAAGCTACGGAGGTCACATGTCCATTTCAGAAAGTTAAAGGAACAGTCTCACATTTTTTTCCCATCTAGAATTCACTGAAGTGGATGCACAAACACTGCTATGAGTTTTATTTTTATTCTTGCCTTAGGAAAGCAGTGCCTGAGATCTTTCAGGTAACACTTACATTCCTTTTATTTATCTGGTGTGCTCTAACAAACCAGATAAATACAAACGTCATCTTTCCTACCTCACTGATATCAATCCCATTGTTGACAGACCAGGTCGTCTGGAAACACTCCATCATGCGTTGCTCCAGCGCCTTAGGTAACCTGTGCACACGAATAAAGTCCTTCAGGTCCTTGGTACGGGTGTGGTACAGGGAGCGACGTGAGTACATCCTCTGGATGATGGCAGTCACATTACCAAACACCACAGCGTGCATTAATGCTGCAGAGGAGACAGAAAAAATGGTAAGAATACCTGAAAAGGCTGCTCAGTGAGATATTTTTTGCAGCAGTTGAGGAATTTTGGATATGTGTGATTTTGCTGAATGTCCAAGGTTTAAATAACTTGGAATTATTGGCCAAAAGTAGCATTTTCATGTATCATGTTTTTGTTTTGTTTCTACTCAGCACTGTAAAAATGCAGTACAATGTACTGTTAAATGAAGGAATTTTCCATATTAATTTTTTACAGATTTGTTTCCATATTTTTTAAACCACGTATTGAATTTTAACATTTACAGAATTTACCATTTTCGAGAAAAAAATAGGTAATGTGCTGGGAGAAAATTACCAGTACATTTTCTGTTTTTTTTAACAGACTTTTATTGTTTTTTTTGTTTTTTTTTCATGGTTCAGGCTTTACAGGGTTAAGAACCACTGATTTGATGTTGAGGTTTTGCCCACCTCCGATTAGCATGGTGCAGATGGAGAAGATCTTCTCGGAGTCCGTGTTGGCTGAAACGTTGCCAAAGCCCACGCTGGTCAGACTGCTCAGGGCGAAGTACAGTGATGTCACGTAGGAGCTCCTGACAGAAGGGCCGCCGCTCACTGTCATCCCTGAGCCGTTCGGTGCCCTCACTCTTGTCTTGCTGCCATTCCACTGGCCTGAATCCAACATGCTTGCCGCATTCAGTGGCTCCAAACCCGAGCCATTCCACTGGCTGTAATTGCTTAGTCCTGCTGTCACAGTGTCTTGAGGCGATTCAGAGACTCCCAGCAGGGAGGTCAGCGGTGCCATAAAGTATGGCGTTCCCAAGCGTTTGGCCAGTTCATGGAGCCAGCCTGGTGGGGGAAGTGGGACAGTCCAGAAGAGTTTGTCAGTTTAATGAGAGTGCATCCGTGTTTGTTTGATGACCTTTACTAGAAGGCTTCATTAGCGGCGGTAACAAGGCTGGAAGGGTAGAGTCATTCCTTCAGTTTTGGTTTATGTGTATTTGGGCGGCATACAGACCAGACACTGTATCCAAGCATTTTACATAATGCCAGCTTGTATTTATGCACAGTGCAAATAATTTGTCTCATTATCTAGTTTCTCAGCTTGTGTCTTTTTTTAAATATTGACAAGAAGTCAAAGTCTCTCTAAAATTAATTACATTATAAGGCACTTAGTCTTAATATTTTCTTTATACCTTTTTTCCCGTGTTTTTAGCAACCACAGCAATGGACATCATTTGTATAAGCAGAGCTTATTCTTTGAAGTGGATTTAATATAAGAAAATGTCAGAACCCTAACTGGTTAAAACAACCCAGTGGTGTACAATGCCGATATATATGCATATATGCATTCTAATAACGCTTAAAAATTTTACACTGTATCATCTAGTCATATTTTCTTATCAGTCACAATGCAAAACAGATACAAACATGGACAAAAACTTAAATTACCATGAAGAATGTTTGAGTTAAGTTGAAAAAATGTAGACCTGATGAGATTATAATTGTTCCTTGTTACCAGCAGTTCTTTAGTTACGAATTCTGGACTTTGGACAGCTTGCCTGCCCATCTTTACAGGTGTGACAAACCTGAATCTTCTTTCAATATTGTCCTGAATTTGGTACTGATATTGTAGAACCCAGAAGACACTGACCCCTTAACAATTACTGCCCTGGTTATGTGCTGAGATAAAATTCTGCTGCTGTTTTTTGAATGGCATCAGTCCACTCAGAATATCAACTATAATAAAAATAAAAGACACTGCTTGATTACATAAAAGTCTCATGATTGAAATCCATCAACAACAATTCATTACTTTGCAGAGTGTGGTAGTGTCTTATATTTTCGGTTGTCTTAGTCATTGTGTTGTTCAGTAGTCCTACAAACAAAATGCTTTTCAATAAATAGAAAGGAGTGAATCTCGTGCTATCATTAGGTCAAACTTGCCTAGCAGTCATATACAGTACTGTGCAAAAGTCTCGAGCCACCCCTCACCTCCTCATGTTTTACAAGGAAAATGGGAAATCGGTGCAGTAATTTACTGAAATGTGCAAACATACATGGAAATACAGTATATAAGGCAAAAACAGTACAATTCTAATGAGCTTGAAAGTCAATATTTGGTATGACCACCTTTATTCTTTAACACAGCCTGAACTCTCTTAGACAGCTTTCTTGTCATTTCTTTAAGTAGTCTTCAGGAATAGTTCTCCAGGCTTCTTGAAGGACATTCAAAGCTCTTCTTTGGATGTCGGCTGCCTTTTGTTCTGTTCTCTGTCAAAATGATCCCACACTGCTTCAATAATGTTGAGGTCCGTGCTCTGGGGAGGTCAATCCATGACTGATAGTGTTCACTGTGTGTTTTTCTATCCAGGTATGTTTTTACTGCACTGGCAGTGTATTTGGGATCATTGCCATGCTGAAATGAAGCTGTTGCCAATCAGATGCTTTCTAGATGGTATTGTATGGTGGATCAAAATCTGATGGTACTTTTCTGCATTCATAATTTCATCAATTTTGACAAGATCCCCAACACCACTGGCTGAAATGCAGCCCCAAACCATGACAGAGCCTCCACTGTGTTTTACAGATAGCTGTAGACACTCACCTCTCTCCTGACCTCCTACATACAGACATGTGTTATCTTTGGCATTTTTTTGTAGATTCCACTTAAGAAAGAAAGAAATTGGAACAAATTGTGTGTTTTTATGACAGGCTATCTAAAGATACAATTTAAAATTGGTTCTTTGCTAAGTTGTCTGTTATGTGTAGACACAGCACTGGTTCATCCCATGAGTTAGGTGCCTTTTTAAGTGTTGGGTGGCTTAAAGAACAAACAAAACATTCCTCTGAAAATGGTCAGGTACAAGGACTGGACTGAAAATTAGTCAAAAAGCAGCCAATGTCCAAAGAAAAACTTTAAAAGACCTTCAGAAAGCCTGAAGAACTATTGATCAAGACCACTTTTAAAAATGACAAGAAAGTCTGGCTCCTTGGAAGCAAAATACAGAGATGAGGAGTGGCTCAAGACTTTTGCACAATATTGTATGCTCCCTTTTCTTCTTTCCTGTTGAGTCTCTATCAGAACATTGCATTTTCTATTGTAAAATGCAGGTTTTTGTCTGAGTTGTAGCAACACAGGAGCTGACTTATGTAATAGTACATAAATAAACTGGTAGGAAAGCTTTTAAACCTTGTGTGCACAACACTCATTAAGCTTGACTAGTGGAGAACAAGCCTGCTCATTGGAAGCAATTTGTGCTAGCTCAATTACCAACCCTATGATAAATGGCTGACCCACTTCTCCATCTTAGCCCACCCCATGTGTACATTTGCACCCATGTACATCCACAAATCAGAGAAAACTATACATCTTTGACCACTGTTCACCTTAATCCTTCCTCTCTAGTCTCGTCTCATTCCGCTATGTTGCGTTAAATCACTTGAACAGGATAAACACCAGCACCCCATGCACCTCGCAGTATTGTTGTTGTTTGGCACTGGTGAGCGCAGTAGGAGGGGAAACAGATCACCATAATTAGAAGTGTTTTAGCAGTGAAAGGACACACATACAAGCTGCACATAAAAGTGTGCCTCCATGCTTTGCTCTGAAGCAGTTAAAATGATACACATGATCTTTGTTTGTGTCTCTGTCTTTGTATATTTTCAGTTATACATGGTTAAATTGGGACAAATTGCAGCATTTTTGTTTGCTTGAGTTATGATCCTTTTCACTATCAGAGTGTTCAACAGCCCTGTCTCTTTGCTATTTTTATCCATCAGATAAATCCACTTAAATCTTTATATGAAACTGTAATACACACACACAGACACAAACCTATATCCCAGGAGGTGAGGCTATTACTTTCAATCTCGCTGCGTCCAATGAAGTACCAGACACAGGCCATCCAGTGGGCCAGAAGTGCAAACGTGGACATGAGCAGCGTGAGGACCACAGCGCTGTACTGGGAGTAACGATCCAGCTTCTGCAGGAGGCGTAAAAGGCGTAGCAGGCGCACCGTCTTCAGCATGTGAACACCAAAGTTCTGGGAGTTAAAGACAGAAGGGAAGGTGAACACTTCTAACATGAAACGTGACAAGTGGAGCTCATTAGGATCGGATTAGTTACTCTCAGATAGGTAGAGTAGAATATTTACTGTGACTTGAATTAGAAATAGTCAGGTTTAATCTTTTCACATCTGGAGATGGGGAAGGTTTGTAATTAGAAGTACCCGTGCACACTGACAGTCTTAATCAGTCACCTTGATAGTGAGCTATGTTACTGAGGGACCTGGCGCACAAACCTATTTACGGCACAGAAAAACAGCCAAAAATGCCTCAGTAGCCTTGCAACACAGATTAAATTAAAATACCCCAAGACATCACATTTAACTCACGGTACATTCAGAGTTAGTCCAAATTCAGTTGCAGCAGGCAGAGAAAATCATACTTTACTGAAAACAGTCCTGATGCACAATTTTACCTCCTCAAACATGTTCACTTTATTGATTTTCTTATTCTGTGCAATTACTTGCTCATTTCAGTGCCCAATTAGTAGCCCGTCCACTGAAGCAGCTCTGGTTTCAACACAACTGATGATGGATTACACCACACAGAGACAAGAATTAATTCTGGAAACCTGGATGTGATTCAGAATAAGCAGCAAATAAACAGGTGTACAATTACTCTGCTTTACTCCTAATCACTGGTAAAAAAAAAAAATACTGCAAAAAATGATTAAAAAAAAAAAACTACAACTGCTGTAGCGCATAATTATACCCAACCCCCCAACCTGCCATGCTTATCATACACTGTATGTACAGATCTGGCTTTACACAAACAAATAAGACAAATAAAACCTCAGCAGTTGTGATAACATCCAGCTTCATGGGAACTGTAACTGTAATGTTTCACCTTTTTTTTAACAGGAACCTGTTATGATCATTTCCAGCTTCCAGCTTTTTATTCTGAAACTTCACTAAAGTGGTTTTGCATGATGCACAGTTCTGAAAAAAAAATTTTTATGCTTATGTTTTATGTTTGAAGCTGCTCAGTTCATCTACTGTCTTGACACGGTCCCATTTGGCTCCTGTCTCTTTAAAGGCTCCCCTCCCTAAAAGCTCACTTTCTTCTGATTGGTTGCCCTTCATCTTGCTTCTGCCCCACCTATTCATATCGGCCAGTACACAGTAACTATATTAGGAAATCCGTGCCTTGCTGATGTCAGCTTGGCACAAGAGTAGAAAAAAACAAACACTGGAAACCTAGAGAAATTTAGGTTTTGAAGCCTAAACATTTAGCTCACAGGTATTTTTTTAAAGTATGTATTTGTTTAGCAAGTTTTGGAAGACATCTTAGCTGACAATATACAGTAAACTCCACTTGTCATATCAGGACTTTGACTTTCTATGCAGAAGACCAAGTGATTAATCACGTAACCAGGGCCAAAGCTGTGGAATCCTTAAAGAAATACCAGAAGTCTGTTCTTCTATATCAAGGGTCCCACAACCTTTTGGACTTGCAACCCCTGAAAATACAGACATATCTATTCATGAGAAACAGCACAACAGTAGTGTGGACATAAGCTGCAAGTAAAAAGAATGCTTTATAAAAAGCAGTAAATAATAACAAGTATTACGTAGACCAAAGTTACAAAATTATATTATTTTTTATATAAGAAAACTTTTGTGCATTCATAACAATTTTACTAACATGTGGTCCTTTAGATTTCTCTGTAGTGTAGCATCACGAGCCAGTCTTATCTGTATAAACAGCTAACAGGGTCTACACTGAGCATCATCTGGCTAATCTACTTGTCTCAAACTGTAATTTGTCCTCAGCGTACTCATTCATCAACTTAATTACCAGTTACCTAATAATGAGTTCCTGTTGATGCTAAAGCTCTCTGTTTTCCTCCCTTGAAGCCACTGCTGCAAAAAATTTGCATAGGAAAAGCAACGTTTCAACAAAATATGGAACAAAAGTTGTCAGTCACTTTTCAGTTAGAGTTTTTGTAAGTTTAAGTGCAGGTGTTGTCTTGGTGACCACTGTGCGTTTGCAGGCTCTTTAATGGTCCTATTAAATCAGTGGTGAAAGAGTTGAACAGCAGGGGAGTGGTATTGATAAAAGAATGAGATCTATTACCACCAGCAGGGCCCTTAGAGCCTCTACCTTCTCTACCTTCACATCATGTACACACAACCTCATATAAATCATGCCTAAAGACACACAAAAACACAAGCAACAGCCAAGCAAACAGGATTTATGCAGTTTCCCTACATTCTCGCCGTTGTGTAATCAACTAAAAATTATTACTGCAGACTCACCACACTGATATTGAAGGCATAGAGCAGGTCAAAGGGCAAGGCGGCGATCAGATCCACAGACAGCCAGGATGTGACGTAGTGAATACATATGGAACGGGCGTCGTAGACTACCTGACCAGATGTGCTCACATAAGTTGTTCGGAAGTTCAACACGATATCTAGAATGAAGCACATGAAATATGACATCATGAGTGCAGGTTTTGGATGCTGTAATAGTGTACCAACCCTTAAATTCTAATTGACTCTCTTAACTGTGATTAATCAAAGTCACCTTCTTACTTAAAGCGATAATTTGTCAGTTTGGTAACTTTTATCTGCATTTTTTATGAGCAGTAGACGAGAAAATTGATACTGCAGTCATGCTTGTAGCATAAATATGAGGCTAAAGCCAGCAGCTAGTCACTTGGCAAAACTTGAGACCAAGCCACCACAACCAGCACCTCTAAATCAAACTGTTGAACAAGTTATATGTTCACTGTTTAATCCAAACAAATACAAATGGAAAAAACAACCTTCCTTTTTTTTTTTACTGCTACTTTTTAAGAGGGCAAGAGTTGCTGTTTAAAGTCTTTATGTTAACCAGCTGCTGGTTGTAGCCGGGCACTAACATGAGAGTGGCACCAATTTTCTCAGTTCACTCCCACCGAATGTCTTTCCAAAAAAACCTGTATAAAAGAGATGAGATAAATCCCATGGACATAGCTGAATAGAAGCCTACACGAGTAACTAATATCAGCTCCTGGTGGCTTTTAAAGCAGTCTGATCTTACAAGTTCCACTTCCAGACTGACCCAGATTACCTAAATACAAACTGTATTCATGTTTTGTACAAATGGAACAAAACAGAGGCCTGGGTGACCTGGTTAGTGCAGCTGCGATGGGAAATGTAGAGTCACATGGACACTAATAGCCCCTTTTTACTGAGGGCCTTTTTGAGGGCTGAGGACAGTGGGTATCATTTGTTGCATAGACTTCAACACAAATACTTAGGAAATTTGGGCCTTTATGAATATAATTGTGTGAGTTCTACATGGATACTTTATAATGTATATATTTCAGGCTTATACTATATTGGGCCTGTTTAATTCTTAGATGTTTCCTACAGAGAGCTGACAGTCTTTGTAAAAGTAAGTGCTATGTTAGGTTTACCTAAAGACAAGCCAGCATTTTTTTTTAAATAAGTTACAGATTGTAATAGTATTTCCTTTAATAAGCCTTCCTTAAGTTGACTTAGTGGACTTGTTTGCCAGAGGGGAGGCAGAAGGTTTACATAGAGAGGAAGTGGGGGCTGTTAAGGAGCTTCAAGTGGTATATACAGTGGGGCAAAAAAGTATTTAGTCAGCCACCAATTGTGCAAGTTCTCCCACTTAAAAAGATGAGAGAGGCCTGTAATTTTCATCATAGGTATACCTCAACTATGAGAGACAAAATGAGGAAAAAAAATCCAGAAAATCACATTGTCTGATTTTTAAAGAATTTATTTGCAAATGATGGTGGAAAATAAGTATTTGGTCAATAACAAACAAGCAAGATTTCTGGCTCTCACAGACCTGTAACTTCTTCTGTAAGAGGCTCCTCTGTCCTCCAGTCGTCACCTGTATTGATGGCACCTGTTTGAACTCGTTATCAGTATAAAAGACACCTGTCCACAACCTCAAACAGTCACACTCCA
>VUQS01043260.1:0-34421 GCA_015108495.1 Heterochromis multidens
ACCATGCTGGAATTCACTGAGCTCCTGAGAGCGACCCATTCTTTCACAAATGTTTGTAGAAGCAGTCTGCATGACTAGGTGCTGGATTTTATACAACTGTAGCCATGGAAGTGATTGGAACACCTGAATTCAGTGATCTGGATGGGTGAGTGAATACTTTTGGCAATAAAACGTATTTTGAAGCATCAACCAACTATAAGTGCCTGTGTTTACAGACAAGTAACATGGAGCATCATTTGGATGGCAACTTGGAACAATGTCACTGGCCACACTTAACCATGCTAACATGCTTTGTCACGTCATGTAAGCATGAGCAGGCACATTTACAGGTCTAGGTTTTTATTCTAGGGCTCTAATGGCAAATTTGTGCATTGTTAACAGTAAAATCAAAACTCATTACACATCACCCTCTATCAGAAACAGGCCATTTTATCTGCTGTTTCTTAAATGCTAATCTCTTATAAAAGCTTTTTTTTTCTTGAAGGCCTGCTTCTTGTAAATGCTCTTCTGTGCACTTTTCCATGTCCTTGGCTACAAAAAGTAACTTTTTTCCAATTCTATACTTCTGAAATGCCACCAGTGTAATGGATGGCACTGTCGCCCCACAGTTCCTGGATTGAACCTGTCTGTGTAGAGTTTGCAAGATGTCTCTGCACCTCTTTTGAATTTTCTCTGGGTACTCCAGCTTCCTTCTACAGTCCAATTACATGCATGTTGCTTTTTAGATTATCTGGTGACTCTAAGTTGGCTGTAGGTATGGATTTGAGAGTTTGTGGTTATGTCTTTCTTTGTTACCCCTTTCATGGACCGGTGACCTGTCCAGGGTGTACCCTGCCTCTCACCCAAAGTCAGCCCCACCCCTTCACCCAGGAATCCTAAAATCCATGGATGGAAGTTGGTGCGAAAATGAAAAGTTATAAATAACGTCCATCACCATTTTGATGGGAAAGTATAGACAACATTGCAAACAAGACAGATGTATGGGTTTTTGACTTTCAGAGTGCAGTTATACAAACAGAAGTTGTAAACTTTGAATATGTGTAACATAAAATTGTCAAAGACTTTAGAAAAAACACAAAAATACATTATCTCCAATTTATGCAGTTAGCTATAAAATAATTGTTTACCATCCCAGTTTAGAGTGTTAGCACACCAAGACCAGTCAATTACCTCTAATTGCATATTGATGGGAATGTCATTTTTATGCCATAAAACTATAATGCCGCCAACAGTTAAACATCACTGAAGTTATTACAATTTTTCTAGAGGCAATGTGCAGATTCTATGTGAATTTACTGTAGACTACTTGCATTTATATAGTGCTTTTGTAGTCTTACTCTCCACTCAAAGTGATTTAGACAAGCTATACACTTCATCCGCTTCACATGAATGGCCAATTAAGAATCGCCATTTAACCTTTGCATGTCTTTGGACTGAAGGAGGAAACCAGAGGACCAAGAAGAAATCCATGTAGGCACAGGGAGAAGATGCCAGCTACACACAGAAAGGCCCAGGCTAAGCAGGAGATTTGAACCAGTAACCTTCTTACTATGAGGTCACAGTGCTAACCACTGCACTACTGTGAATATAACTGAAAGGTTGAGATATTTTGCTTAATCCCCAGATAATATGAATGTGAAGGTAAAACCAAATCAAAGGCCAGTGTATCACTAAAGCCTTTAACATTCATCACCTGTGGATCATGAATGTTTGGGCAACATTTTATGGAAACCCATCCATGAAAAACTTATTAAGCTGAGACAGATGAGGTTAAATTGCCATCCCTAAACCATCTCTAAAGCATGTTTAATCTGTCTTGCAGATTAATCAAAATTGTCTTATGTAACGTCTTATGTTATGATCAGTATGTAAGTATTATTTTCATCATTGTGTACATTCTCAATAATCTTCTGAATATTATACAAAAAGCTGTGTGTTACTTAAAGTTTAAAGGTGGTACAAGTTCTTAGTTTGTAATCAAAAGGTATTATTGCCATCACACTGATGATGCTGGTGACCTTGAGAACAACATTCTGTTGGTTTATGTAAATACTTCTAATTATTCCTAATCTTTAAGCTAAGATTCAACATTCTCACCATGATCTACAATCCAGAAAACAGCACCCATGAACTTTCCACTTTTAGTGCTTTGCCTTTTGAAAGATTTATCTTAATGTAAGAAGCTGCGAACTTAGAAAATGAGTTTGTGTAGCCGCTACAATAAATAGATTTGGAACCTTGAGAACAGAGCTCAAAAGCTTTCAAACTTCCTGAAGAATAAATGATACTCACAATAACCAGCTTGTAGTCTCATCTGTTAAAGCAGGTCTATAAACATAGATCAGTGATAGTATTAAGAAGAAAAAGACAGTGAAGAGCAAGAGAAACTGTCTGGATAGATTCAGACTGACAGCACTAGACGAGAACCTCCAACACAGTATCACAAAGCAGATGACCAGATTATCAAGATCTCAGCTGACTACCACTGCCAGCAGTGCATATCATGGCATTATACCGCTGCTTTCCTTTCATCACCATAGCCTGCATCGGCATCTCATCTCCCCACTGCTGCTTGACTGATGAATAGTTTCATGAATATCTCAGGCATGATATATTCATGAAACTATATGAATGTAACCACAGAGCTGTGCAGTAACCAACCATCAACTTTGTAAATAAAAGTCTCTCAGCCCTGGCTTTGAATGAGAGTCATAAAGAACCAGAGTCCCTCATCTTCTCAAGAAAATGTAAGCAACTACAGTCTATTCTCAGTGATGGCTTTTTATTATTACAAAGCCTGTTTTGCATCTGCTGTTTTTTCCCTAAAGTTGAATATATTATATACAGTACATGCATGAAGTGGGGAACAAAAAACTTTCTTAGGCAGGAAGAACTATTTCACATCTAGTAGACACACTCCTTTAACAGAGTCAGAGTCACATTCTTACAGACAGCACAATTCATACCTATTACAGCATGATTATTTATAGATATATTTTACATTTGTGAGTCATAGCTCCTAAGTATGATACCTGGACCAAAAGCACAAAAGTAGACACTATGCACCAATACTCACTATTTGTTTATAGATAAAAATTATTATCATTATTATTATTTGTCCTGATGTCATTTAGGTCACCAGTATGGAGACCCTGGTGACATTGGTGGGAAAAACATTGTTATTTATTGGGAATCTGAAAGTACTCATATAACATAATAAAAACAGCCATGTCTGGATCAACAGATTTGATTTCCAGTTTTCCACAAATCTCTCTTTAAAAGTGTTTCTAGTCCAACTAAATAGGTATTTTCTCATTGAAAGAGCTCTTGATCAAGATACCATCAATGTGGGAAATTTTGTAACTTTCTAGTAAAGTGTGACATTTGTTTTTGCAAAGTTGAACATACAGTCATTTGAAAAGAAAGTTTTCACAGGACTCTATGCAGATTTGTCAAAAACTAAGTACACCCTTACTGCTTTACTGCTTCCATAGTAATTAAAAGGGTAAGTAGCAACCAGGTGCTGCTAATTAAATGCACTCTGCACCAACTGTCATGCACCATGGTGGAAGGGTGATGATTTGGGTTTGTTTTGCAGCTACAGGACCTGGGTACCTTGCAGTCACTGAGTCAACCATGAACTCTTCTGTATACCAAAGTATTCTAGTGTCAAATATGAAGCCATCTGTCTGACAGCTAAACCTTGGCTGTGCTTGGACGATGGTCCCAAGCACAGTATCAAATCTACAACAGAATTGCTGAAAAGGAGAAGAATCGGGGTGTCAAAGTCCAGACCTCAACCTGATTGAAATTCTGTGACCTTAAGAGAGCTGTGCATAAACAAATGCCTGCAGACCTCAATGAACTGAAGCAATGTTGTAAAGAAGGGTGGACCAGAATTCCTCCACAATGATGACAGACTGATAAAGTCATACAGAAAACAATTACTTAACAATAACTTAAAGCATAGAGTCCTGTGAAAACCTTTTTTTTTCCAAGTGACTTTAAGTATTAGAACTCATTTGAGAAAGCAATGCAAAACATTTATTCAGATATTTTTGTAGTCCTCTAACTGAATCAGATACTTTACAGGTACAGTACCCTGCTACTGAAATATTTAGATATTCATCGTATGCAGTTTTCTCCATTTACTGTTACAGCTTCTTTCTTTCATCAATTCCTTCATGTATCTGCACTGCTTTCCTCAGTGTTTAATTTTTATTTAATTTCTCGTTTTCCCTTTCAACAAGTGCGCTTGTAATTTTATACAGACTAATTTAAAATGTGTACTACAACTGAATTTCCATTTATCTCCTGTTGAACAACCTTTCCCCCATCATTACTAAACTGATAAATCATTACCTTTTCAGCATTTGGATTCACTGAGTCATTGCTCTAATGATGTTATCCCTAAAAGTGCTGTCTCACACCTGAAATCCCCTGTCCCACTTTGTCTATTTAATGAGTAGCCTCATTAGCCATTTAAGACATTAACTGCGTGAAGGTTGTTTAAATGAAAAATGTGGTAGCTTTTCACGAGACATTGAGCATAGATAGATAGATAGATAGATAGACAGATAGATAGAAGTGGAGTCACATGGTTGGTGCGCCTCCCCTGCAGCCTGCTGGAACTGAAAGATTTGAATATTTCCCCCTCTCTCAAAACTTTTTTTCCTCGGCACTGCCCTCAGTCGGAGCACCGCGGAGATGTGGGTGTAATGTCGGTGAACGCGTGGTTGCAGTGCCGCCGTCGGAGCGCTCTCTCTGCTGTTGTACAGCAATAAAAACGCGGTGAGGTGAACAAGAGGACAGGGGCTCCATGTTAAAGGACTGTACCTTGGAGAAAAGTGGCTGCCCAGAGCCCGTCAGCATGCGGGTCCTGTTGAGCGTCCTGTACCCGGTCCTTTCCCTCACCATCTTCGGATTATATCCCTCTATGGTGAGTTTCTTATTTCGTTTGATTTTCTCACACTTCTTTGGTTAGAATGCGAGGATATCGTTTGTGCGCACTAGTGTGCTAAGGGATGATGATGTACAGCCTATAGTTTCTACAGAGTAACCCTCGCACTGATAGGTGCCACAGTTTGTTCTATAGAGATATGCCCAACTTCCCTCTGAAGTCGTATTTATCAGTAGTGATATAAACCGTGTTTTAGATAGGATTTAAGGAGCTTCACGAATCTGCAGGAAGTACAACACCTCGGTTTAGGTTTAATGCAAATAGCTGCGTTTATTTCCATGAAAACTTTGAATAAATATAATGCCTGCAGCCATTCTTTAAAAATGTGGGCTGAAACAGTCGGACGTTTTTTTTTTTCGTTTTTTTTTTGTACTAGTTTTAGTGCTAGTTAGTAGAAAATAGAAAGTGCGTACGACTAATTTCCAAATAATTCGTGTAGGTGATTAAATACTATTTTTATCACGGATCTGTTTCGATTTTGTTTAAGCAAGAAAAACGGCCACATTGTTATTGCAGTTTTGTTTAATCTCTCTATGAAAATAAAAGGGAAATACAGCGAGCACACACTTGAATCAGTCTCTTGCTTTTTCTGAACAGAACTCATTTTTATTGTAAACAGCACAGTGTGGGGTTTTGCTAAAGCATAATTTCTTTTATGAATAATTAATTTTGGTTCGTCACCCATCTTGGCCACTTATGGATGTCATTTCTTTTGAAAGCTAAATGGGTTATAATGCAGTTGTGAGAGGAAGTACACAGCATTTCACCATAGGCTATGGACTGTTTCCTGTCTAATAGATGGTGTTGCTTCAGCCCTAAACATTTGGGCTTCCATTCGTGTCCCATATGGTAAATAGTTCAGCAGCAAAATCCTCCACAAAGGACTGTCTCTCTTTTGTCTGTGACACTGTTTCTGTCAGGATTTTTTGGTTTGCCTTTGTGCTTAACCTTTCAAGTGCAGTTTTGTGCTCAAGAAATTCAAGACTGAAGGTGATGTTATGGGGCTCAGGGTTTTCTGGTCATGAGGGTATGGAGCTGTCCACTCTCTGGTGCTGAAACTGTGGTTCTTCCCTAACTGGAAAACCAGAAAATCGTCTTCAGCCAACATTTGTATGCAGTTTAAAAAAGCTTTATTGCACAAAGTGCAATGAGAACACGCTATGCTTTATTCATAGGGGTGAGTTCCTTGATCCTTTACTAGTCTTGAAACAATTAGGTGATTAATCAATTAGTCCACTGACAGAAAATGAATCAGTGGCAGTTTTGTTAATGAGTTCATCCTTTGTCATTTATCAAGACGAAATACTCAATGTCTGCGGCATACAGCTCCTCAAAATGTGAGGACTCCCTCCTTTTTCTGCCACATATGATTTCATATGACTTTGTTTTTCAGCAGTAATTTTGATTTCTATACTTTATAAGTTAATCACTTGATAAGAGAAATAATTGATTAGCCAACAACAAAATTATCATCTTAGCCCTTCACATCCCTGTTATATACTGTATATGTTTTCATTATTGCATTACTACATAATTCTGGAAATCTGCTCTTTGTTATTCTCTTTATATTTTAGACATTTTTCTGCAATTGTAGCTGTGTTCCTCTGATGACTATCATTCAGTTCACTTTCTATCTTTCATCTGTTTGTGATTAAATCGCTGAATACACCATTGCCATTGAGGAATATGAGATATTGCTTGATCAAGAGTTGCATGCAAATTGCTTGCATGGTCCTAAAGGCCTTTCAGCTTTAGTGTTTAAAAATTATCTGGAAAGGGAAACCTTTTATGGTATTACACTAAGCTGGAAATTATTAAGCTGTCACTCACAGGCTTTAAGACCTTATACATAATGCTTTCTTCAGTTTAGTAAGTGCTGGAAGCTGTTACTTCTTGGCATTTAAGTTTATATGTTAATGCTGCCTTTTTTACCCCTCACATGTTCAGTTTGGCAACTTTAAAATAACCTTTTACAAACCAGATCTTGGACAAAGAGGCTGCAGCTAAGGCTAATGGTATGGATTTTCCTTTGTTGTGGAGTGGCACGATCTGGTTTGGCAGATATTACCTCTGCAGTGTACACAGTGGATCCCTAAAGAGCTTTTGTGAGAAAATGAAATATTTGCATAGTGTAGTTTTCCCTTATGCTCTGTGCCAGCCGGGTAATTACACAATGGCTGCTAACGGCACAGTGTTACTCTCATTATGATCAAAACGATGACTGGGACTTGTGTTTTACGATTATACGTTACAGGCTGCACCCGGAAGACATATTGATTGAAGAAGAAAGAGAGACCTAATTGACTTGAAGAGTCTGACGTCAGTCCTGGTGCCAAAAATTCAACTGCCCACTTAAAATTCAACACCCATATCTTTCCTCATAGTCCCAGCTAATGGCACCAATTTTGTCTAAAAATAATCACACTGCTTTTATTTAAGATGTTACATGTTAACATGTTTTAGTGTTTAACAGGCTAGGGTTTTTTCACAGTGGGGCTTAAAGTTATTATTGACTGATGTGTCTTTTGTGACAAACGGGGCAATGCTGTTTTCTGTGGAAAGTTTTTATTTGATGCGACAGAAAACAGCAAATCCCTGCCAGTTCCCTTAGAATGATTAATTCCTCTTCATATATAAATGACAAACGATGTACACAACTGCACTAAACATAACTGGAGTGTGAATAATGTGAATGTTTCTGAACAGTTTCTCTTAGGGATTTTGTTACAACACCAGTGGGATGGAGCTTTGTGTAGGCACTTGCCCTCTCTGGTAGCCATTGTGAGTAGGTGGCAGGAAAGCGTACACAACCCACATAAACACACACGCACAGTCCTTTTGATTAATATAAATGCCAGGTTTGTCAATTTACAAAGGTGCCGTTTCAGCCTCAGTTTCTGCTGAAATGTTTCAGGTCATATAATCAGGTTTTGATCACACAGGAAAAATATGGAATATAATATGATCATGGACGCATGGCAGAAAGCATATTGTGATTGATCCAACATCCCACTGATCATTAATCATATTAAACACAGAAAGGCATTTATTTAGCTTTTCTGTTTTGCTGGGCTGAAGGGGGCTGTCTGTCAGGAGCTGATGTTGTCTCATGCTTGTTTGAAATCTGTTTTTCAGCTTGGATTAGCATTTATATAGATGATACACTCAGGGAAATTTGTCGAGCACAGATGCCATATTAAAAGATGAGAGGTGCCATAGGCACACACCTACTCATATCCACACAATCGTTTAGCAATGGAAAAAAACTGGAGGTTTTATATTTCACATAACCATTTCCACCAGGGGCTAAATTAAAAATGACATCTTCTAACTATGTGTCAACATAAACAAAGCAAACTGTTAGCCACAAATCTGCAAGCAAAGTCATTAGTGTGATGCTGCATGTTTCATGTTGGAAGCAAGGAGGAGGTTGTCAGGGCTGATGGACTGGAAATAAAGAAAGCAAGTCCACCAATGGTGGATGTCAATAGTTTGTGTAAACAGCAGGGTGAATATGAGGTACTTTTTGGACTAAGGGATGTTAGACCATTTGAGCCTCTGAGAGGTTGTCATGACTTTTCTGTCGCTTTCTTTGCATATATAGTTTTGTACCCGTCTACTGTGAAGTACGTGGCAGACTGACCTTGTGTTTGTGGCAGTTGAATTCATCCTTTTGTTTAGCAGTGCAGTGTCTAAGTACTGACAGCAATAGACACCCACAAATAAGCTCTGAACAAATTTTTACTTTTGCACTTTTGTTTCTCCCTGTTTTGGTTACTAGCCATCCTATTCACTACAAAACAGATACTTACAAAGAGATCACATTAATGTGTGTAATTATGAAATGCTTAAAATTACCATCTTTTTTATATAAATGATGATTATAACTCTTTGAAGTGACATTTTCTTGTTTTAGATTTTTTTTCAACTCCTCTTGGTGACTGCAGTTTAGTTAATAATAAGTCTTAAGCATAATTACAGGAGTTGAAACATGATGTTGAAACTACCAGGGGCATAGTTACGGCCTTCTCCCTGTTCCCCTTTTGATTACTATAATTACAGCCCAAGCGGTCTGCATATCAGTTGCATATCACTGGATAAGAGCTGAAAGGCTGAACTTGAGAGGAGTGGAAGACATTTGTGGCCTCAAAAAAATGATATTATACTTAGGCATTCAGAGACAGGATAAATCCTATGATTTCTGATTTCTTACTAATAGCAGATTTAGATGCTGACAATCTGGAGCAGAGTTAAGTTTCTTAGACTGATATGAATAACCTAAATGATCATGAGAGTCAAAGTAAACATGCATCAGAATGCATGAACTTATTTTATAACTACATGATTACTGTGCAGATCAGCTAGTCATTTGCTAAACCCTGTCTGCCTGACTACCATTCTTGCAAAGTAGGCTAACAAATAAAATCTAAAATAAAAATGCCTACATTTTATTAATCAGTGGGTCTAGACATATGTAGACAAAACAAATGCTTTTCATTTTTTGTCAAAAACTGTTGATTTTGGCATCTGAAATGAAAACTTTCCTTGCTGATTTTGTCAGCTGTTTTTAACAGTTAACAGTTGTCTTTTTAAAATGAGTCAGACATGTCTCCAAAAAGAACATGGCAGCACAGCTTAGGTTTGCAAAGTTGCATCTAAAGAAAACCATAAGACTTCTATAACAATGTCCTTGAGCAGACGAGACCAAAGTGGAGATGTTTGGCCATAATACACAGCACCTCATACCAGCCGTCAAGCACCATGGTGGGGAGGTAATGATTTGGTAAGGATTTGGGCATCTTGCAGTCATTGAGTAAGCCATAGCTTACTCAATGACTTACAGCTGAAACTTTCATGAACTTCAAATGTGCATCATTACAAAGCAAATCATGTGCTTCACCTTCCATGTTCATTAAGTACACTTGCTCAAAAAGGTTTTTTCCCCAGTACATATGTATCGGAGGAGGATAAGTTGCAAAAGACTAAATACAGTTATTTACTTGCATTCCTGAACAAAAAAATTTGTTTTAGTGGTTGAATGTTACGTTTGATTAATTTCTGACTTCTTCCAGTGTCTCGGCTCAAATGTGGGTATAAAAACATAGTTCAGTGAATTCAATTTTTAGTTTCATTGTTTTTATGACAGGTGGTCTAATAAATTTGTTAAGCACTGTCCGTACGTAAGTTTAAAAAAAAAAATAGCAGCCGCCTTCAAAATAAAAGCAACAAAACCATATTCGTATGTAATTTCCCACAAAATTGCAAACAACAGTAAGCCATTCTCTGATGGGGAGTTTATCAAAGAGTGTTTGGTGACTGAAATGGGACAAATTGCACGATGTATACTTATTTACGCTTGAATCCTAATTTCCCATTGACCTCACACAGGCTAGTTAGGGACAATCAAAGGGCTGGATGTGGCCCAGGGGCCACACAACACCCAGGTGTGATGTGGACTATAGTGAAGAATCTGTGTTGTAGCTTTGGCATTCTACCATACTGACATGGAGCATAATTAAAAGAAGAGAATTTAAAGGATACTAAAGAGCAAGACGTCATCAGACGAGCCTTTGTCGCAACATTTCGTCAAATGTGACCATCTACAGATTCTGTGACATTAATATGGCAGCAATGTCCTTTTTCAAAGATTCAGCTTTCATATGTAATACTAATGAGTATGCTCTCACTTTTACCCTTAAAAGCTGCCAAGACATGTGCATGCTGATGACACAGATTTGATTTGGACATCAATTAAAGGAGGATTCTTCTTCAGGCAGACTGCTCTACAAGATTTACTACATATTAACTTAAAATAATCTAATTCCAGGGCCTCCTTGGGTAAAAGTAGTGCTTCAGATGTGAGTGCTTGGAATTTTATGAAGCACCCAGTCTTGCCATGGCATTTTCAAAAGCTTGGCTACATTGATTTAGCTCTTATAAATCAGTTGAATGTGGATGCTACTGACAAAGACCGAAAGAACAAAGATTCCAGTCTTGGCTTTCAACATTCACAGCCTAGTTTTTCTCAGTATACCACAAAATAATTTTATATGGGAGCTCTGCTTAGTATTCTGCTTGTGTATGCATGTGCCATTCACAGTGGCCTGGAACTGTCCACTGGCTTTACTTCACCGGTAATGTTTGATGACTGTTTCATTATCATCCTCCGTGGTGCTTATGACTGACATGTCGTCTTGTTCAGTCAGAAGACTCGTTGAAGCATCCCCTGAAGAAGAAGCACAGGGGTGTGAACAAGATAATGCTGTGGCTCATTCAGGGACTGTCTAGGGCAGAATGTGCAGAGCTCCTGCAGAATTATCTATTCAATCTTCTCTTCGCTGGGGTCAGAAAAGGCAAGAAGGTGGCACGCCTCTAGGAAATTAATCTCCCTGCATGCCTTTCACTATAGTCACATCTGAGAGAAAAGATGGCTTTCTCTTTTGCTGTGTCTTCTTTTCCTCCCTCTTTCCCTCCACAGTATGCAGCATCTCTTTGTCAGTATTTTTCCGGAACCTTTTTTGGTCTCAGGATTATTGCCACCATTGCTCCTGTATATAGGGGTGTTACCATTTGTCAGTGCTGTCTTGGATGTCTGCATCAGTCTGCTTACAGAGCTGGCTGCACATGCAAGTTCATCTTCTCCTGCCATTAGAGTTAAAATGTTAACTCATTTAAGCAGTATGATCATCAGTTACAGCACCGACATGCGCATTCCACTTCACTTGCCTCCAGTACCCTGGTGGCTTTTTGTTTGGACAGGTTGATAGATGACTGGAGAGATAGCATCTGTTTAGGTCTCTGTCTTGTGGCAGGCAGAACGGCAGCATTATTGTGATATGAGATTTAGCTTTGTTGGCATCACTGCCAGCTAGATTTGTTTCTATACATATTAACAGGGCTTTTTCTGGTCTTTTAATGTCGCAAAATGCCAATTTTAATCTAAGTTTAAAAACAGGAAAAGCTAAGTAGATGGGAAAATTTTGAACATATATGTTTAGCATGAATTCACTAACTTCAAATATTCGGCAATGTAATGGACACAGACAAGTTGTAGTGACAGCTAGTAAAGTTAAGGTGTGTGACTGTGAGAGCCATTTCCAGTCTGTTACATTCTTCTGTTAAGACTTCACACTGTGGAGATGGAGGTGTCACTTGAGACATTACCATCTGAGAATGAACCTCATATAGTCATAACTCCATATTTTACACTACAGTGACAAACAAGTGATGACAGCTTATCAGAATTAGACTATTTGTGGTTTCTCTGCAGCTCTGACTGATACTGTTGAGGGAGTCGGTTACCTTGCTATTAATCTAAACTGTATTTATAACACATTGATTTCTGCCACTGTCACTGACAAGCTTTTAATTTTTTCAATCCAGCATCCCACCTGGTTTATTCCTCTGAGGGGCTCCTCACAGACTCATACCACTGCAGCATAGCAAATGGAATAAGCCATCATGAAAATGGCTAAAGAAATTATATCAAGAGACCAAGGCTATACACAGCAGGGGGGAGATTCGTTTAGTGCAGACAGTCAGCTATGGTATATGGACTTGCTGAGAATCATGGCAGCGGCTAATACAGATCTACTCAGCACTGAACAAAATCATTCCTCTCCTAGAGCCCGGCTAGTTTCGCATGCAGGGATGCACTTAAAAAAGACCTGCAGCATCTTCTATCAAGTTATACCTGCTGTGATTTTATAGAATGCTTGCGAGGATGGAAGTCATTAAAAATATTCTCAGAATTCAATATACTAATTTATTGATCACAACACATAGAAAAGGGGAAAATCTTTTCAAATGCAAAAGAAAAGTGCAAGAGGACAGAGACCAGATCAGGACTGAATATTGTGCGTCACAAAGTAAAGCATGAAGGAACACGACCCCTGTGAACAGCACAGAACTGCAATCATAATTGTTCATGGCCACTGGTGAGGAAAAAGGAAGTGATTCAAATCTAATGACTGTGGCTAACTCTCCCAGACGTCATTTACTGGGTCAGTCTCAACTGTATTACCTGTATTAACCTATCCATTCACTTTCATTCTCTCGGTCAAATTAAAAGGTTGATGAGGAAACAATTAAAGGCAAATGAGTAGTAGCCAAGGTGGGGGTTCAATTAAGTGTGAAACTGGCAGAATTTATGTCTGCTTTTTGTGGTATAATCATAAAGTATTCATGATTGTCTCATTCTATTCATGATTATACCAACTCAACTCTAGATGAGTTAAGTTCATTTTGAGTTTAAGATGAACTCACTATTAATTTTATCCCTTTTTAAGCTTATTGGTGTGGCCCTCCACAACAGTCCAACTTTCTCATGTGGCCCCTTGGGAAAATCAATTGCTCACATCTGACTTAATATATTTACAGCACACAGTGAATAAGGCAGAAATATTCACAGACAATGCAGCAAAGACAACAAGTAAGACAGGGCTAATTATACACTGAGGGCTAATTGGGGAATAGGCAGAGGTGGGGAATGAGACATAGGTACATGTAATCAATAAAGTCAAACAGAGAGGAGACTCACATAGCTCTAACTGCCTACCTCCGGATGCTGACACCGCTAATCCTCTGACGAAACACTCCCTTGTAGGTCAAGTGCAATTCATCAGCCACACCTGTTAACGGCAGCTCCCCTCAATGATCCTTGCTCTTGGTAATTTGGCTAGGTTATTACTTTAGTGGCCAGAAAAAGAATAGGCCCCAGGGATCTGTTACTTTCTAAAGGACTGGAGTAACCTGGATGAACCACTGAAGAGATGTAATACTTATTCACAAGCTTTAACCTTTACTGTTATACAACAAATTAAAAAAGGGAATGTCCACAATTCAAACTTTTGAGTGCAGGGTATCCCAAAGCAAGATGCAAGAGAAAACCAACTATTAAAGTACAATGTACTAAAAATGAAGGGGGACCAGAGAATGACAGCATTATAAAGACAAAACAGACGGGAAGCATGTAAAACCAACGCAAGACACAAAAGAAAACTTAACCTTCAAAGTGAAGCAGGAAATAAACTGACACTGGAGGCTAACCTACGAGCAACAACAGATGGCAAAGCACAGAAGACACAAACACATGAGCGAGACAGAGGGAACTCAGATAGGGAGATACTCACAAGGCTAGAATAACAAACAGAATCCAAACAAAAATCAGAACTCACTAATTTCACAAGAACTAAGACTCAAAACCAAAAGTCATCATTAGAATAACAAACTAAAACAAGAACCAGAATTTTAAAATATAATAATAACTGTTCAAAACACTAGATCTACAATTGAGAACCAAACAGAACCCCAAACTCACATATATTAACCAAGAATCCCAAATTTAAATTAAACAGCAAAACCATGAAAGCACAATACAATTATGCATTTCAACATACACACTTGATGCCAGTGGTGCAATGCAACAAACAGGCGAGAAAATGCAACTGTTATTAGTATCACTCTCATTTTTTTTTCAAGAAGTCTTTGTGATTTCTGGTGAATTTGTGTGCTAATGTGAAATGTGACTAGAGGTTTGTCTTAAATCATCCACTTGTTTACTCATTCACTGTTTTGTATATAATGGACACGCATTAGTTCACTCCGCATCGACAAGTAAATTGAGATTTATTAACGATAATTAGTTTATATCATCACTGTTAGCAATTAGGTGGTCATGTTGGGCATTTGTAAAATGTGGTGCATTGTGCTGAGGTATTTTAGCAAAAAGGTACATGACATGGATGTGCTTTTTTCTGTGTTGTTGTAAGAATTTTTTTGAGGGTACTTTATAGTCGATACACGTGATATTAGATACAGTCATGTTAGCAGTTCTGTGGGGTTATGATTTTGATGGCACGATAATGAAAGAGATCTGGAAGGTTACTGCAGTTCATCTGTAGAGGGGCATATGTTCAGACTTTCATTGAATGGCTTGTTTTACCCAAAATCACAAATGTCAACCCCACAATGAGGGAAAAAGTCAAGGGATCGTCAAAGTAATAACTGGGATTCATCATCCACACCAATTTTTAAGATCCATGCATTTTTTCCATGAGATGTTGATGTTTTGTGCTGAAATGATCAAACTACCACAACTAGAGAGAGCTTTGCATGGGCAGCAAGTTTTCTTTCAATGTCAGTGCAACTCACCACAACAGAAGATGCAGCTTTACAGGACTGCTGGGCAAAAATAAACATTTAAATAGAATGATAACAATATAAAGGTTGTTAGCAATTTTAGTGTTAAACAAGCAGTTATGGTGAACTAGTCAATAATCAATAAACACAACAGATAAAAAAATCAACATGAAGCTGGTGAAATGACATCAGTATTGCATGTCATATTAATGTGAAGGGTGCCTCCATTCTTTTCCTGTCATCGGATTATTGCTTGTTGGCCTGATGACAGATCCAGTACTGTAAATGTCACTCTAGAATTCACTAAGGCATAAAAGGTTTAGGGGCAAATTCAGTGTTCAATCAGGCAGCCTGATACAAGTCCAACAATAAAAAGGACCAGTAGTGAGACTAATTTTGTGGGCAGTAATAAAAGTAATGAAGGGCTCATCATTCGTTACTAGGGTGTTGTGTAATCTTTGAGTCAGTAAATCACAACCAGCAAAAAAAATTTTCTCCAGTGTTTGTATTAAAATTGTATGTTGAATAGACGCAATGATATTAAAAGTTAAAATATTTTGAGTTTTGATAGTGTAACTAATCTGACAGTTACATAGCTGTTAAATGACTGCAATAAAGGTGCAGAGGCAGTTCAAAATTTGAAGGGCATTGTTCTTTTATTACACTGTGTTATGTTGTCAGGTGTTTGTATTATACGTGTTTTGCTGTATTGAAACGCCCTTCTCTGTATTGTGGTTTCAGTGAAGCAACTTCCAAATCTCTCTGTAGTAAACAGTCTAATTCTGTCAGTGGACACCCTTAATACATATAATAAAATGTTAAAAAGCATTTTTTTTATTGCATTGAACTAAATTTTTTTTAAATATACAAGCATTTTGGGGGAGTTTTATGAGGTCACTCTGAGAGTAGGAGGCTGTAGAAACTGTTTTCATGGTGAAAAGTATTATTTAAATGCTCAGATTGTTGAAAATCCTTTATCCTTGTCGCATAGAAAAACACTAAGTGTTGTGTAACAGGTCAATTAAAAATAGAGTGATTTCATGATTGTAAGGAAAAAAACATGAATCAGCTGTGCCTATTTTAGCATATGTCATAGGTCTTTAGTCCCTTTTGTGATAAAGCATGGGCAAATGATAAACTCTGGAGTTGCTTTCTGGTTTTGACTGTAAACATATTGAATGCTGGCACAAAATAGTGTCTGTTGGCAACCTCACTCCAGAAATATTGATGACTGCTGTAAATCATCCTTCAAAAAATCCATGAGTCAAACCTTGGCAAGGACAGATAGGGAGATCAAGTATGAGAACAACTGCGGAAACACGGATATGTCTTTGGCAACTGGTTATGGGTTTGTGTATTAAATACTGTATGTGACCACTCATGCAATTCTGTGCTCATGTCTGTGATGACTGTGAAGGGAGCAATACTCTGCTGGATGACCGGGCAGAGCTTTGAGCTGCTGGATGCTGTTTTGTAAGGATGATAAATGACTAGGCTTTGGTGTGCAGCTCTGTGAAACCTGTGTAGCCTTGGAGCGAGATCTTCTTCTATTTAATGTTTTGGTGCCAGAATATATTGGAAAATTAGTGTTTGCCTCATCAGCAACAGCATCATAAGTAAAACGCAATGTCACTGAGCTGAACAAGCTAAAAATGTTGTCCCTTATTAATGATATTGCAGTAGCTCAACAGAATGAGATATGTACATCATGTTGGACATTATTGTAAAGAACCACTTACATTTCTTTATATCTTTGCATCAGTAGATGGCTTTTAATCAATCACTGTTTACCAATCAATAGGTAAACATCAATGGGATGGATCGCACTGCCCTATTTTTATTTAATTTTTTTGTATTTGCTTTTTCAACTTTTTGCCTATTTCCCTTTATTTTCTCTCAGTACATTTTGGATCCCTACTTGTTTATTCCTCATCTCAACATTTTATGCTTACTGTATTTGTACTTCTCTGTCAGCATTGTTCTATTTTCTTTGCTTTTTTTCACCTATTGTTTACCTACATAACCACTTTTCTGTCTGTTCATATCCCTCCTCTTCCAAATTTACCTCTTTTTCTTCGGATGTCAGATTACAGTGAATGAGAAGGTTTAATAGTACATAAATATTTATATCATTACAAAAGCATCTTCAGGCTCGTTTGTCTGTTTGTTTGACTGAAGAGTCAGCTAAATCCCCACATCTAGAGAGTGCATGGCCCTTGGTCATATGAATAATTTAGAAAGGGTACTTGAAGCTAAGTTACACAAAGTTCAAAGTTTTCAAAGTTTTACAGATGATTTTTAAGTTAACTGTATATTTGATTCTGATCAAATCCTCTTATTATATCAGATATTGTGCATTATTTTGAGATATCCCCATAGTTTTAACATGGTAACATAACAATTCAGTAGAAAAGTAACTTAAAAGTTTGAGGATAGTGTCAAAAATGTATCCATGAAGACACTAAACAAGAACAGATAGAAGTGATAGCTGACAAATGCATATGTTCGAAGCTATTCTGACACGTGGTCATGAAAAATATTTTACTCTACACGGGGTAATTGACATCCCTGAATGACATTGTCCAATCATGGCAACCATAACAGCAGGCTAGTAAAGGTTTGTGTCTCTCCACATGTTGAAGCAGAGTGCACAGGTTGTATTATGAGCAATACTCGTTATACTGTACTGCGCGTATAAGAACCTTGCAGAATGGAGCCCTTTCTTGGCCTTTCCAAAAAAGAGTAGCTATGTGTGCTCTAAATGTAAGCTTCAAATGTTAACCTGTTTTGTTTACTAGTTTAATGCTACCAATAGTAACCAAACCCAGCATTAAGATTACTTCCAAAGCTAAACAGCATTTCTTTGTGAGTTTGCAGGTCATGTTAAATTCACACCAGCATTCCCAACGCAAACTTTTGGTGTGAGACACCTGCTCAAGCTGGCCAGACAAATTGCACGTCCTATATAAAAAAAAGCCAGAAATTTGATGACTAACATTGGTCCATAAAATCACAGAAAGCGCAAAAGACTCTTACAGCTTCAGTTGATGAAGCAATGGACAAATACCTCTTGAAAAATTATAAAGTAACATTTCATCTATGTAGACTTTCTCTCATTTACTATTTCTCTCATTCCCTTTCACTCTACAACTACCTACATTACAAACTGAAATGTCCATAAAAATCTAGCTTCAGCCAGGCCACGTAGTCCATCTGAGCACAGTCCCAACATATCTAATCTCAATTAAATTCAATTTCCAATTTAATTTTATTCATATAGCACCAAATCAGAACAACAGTCGCCTCAAGGCACTTTATATTGTAAGGTAAAGACCCTACAATAATGGAGAGAAAACCCCAACAATGAGACAACCCCTTATGAGCAAGCGCTTGGCGACAGTGGGAAGGAAAAACTCCCTTTTAACAGGAAGGAACCTCCGGCAGAACCAGGCTCAGGCTTCTACTTTTAAATACCTGAGAGCAAAGTGCTCTATTGGGGTGATATGGTACTATGAGGGTTATAAAATAAGATGGGGCCTGATTATTCAAGACCTTGTATGTGAGGAGAAGGATTTTAAATTAAATTCTGGTTTTAACAGGAATGAAGAGAAGCCAATATGAGAAAAATATGCTCATTCTTTCTAGTCCCTGTCAGCACTCTCATTGCAGCATTTTGGATCAACTGAAGGCTTTTCAGGAAGTTTTAAGGGCAGCCTGATAACAATGAAATACAATAGGCCAGCCTAGAAGTAATAAATGCATGTACTAGTTTTTCAGCGCATGCTAATTTCAGCAGAATTGCAACAAAGCAGTCCTGGATATTTGTTTAACAAATGCCAATGCCAACCCACATCAGCTGATTGCTCAACTGATTATTATGAAATTTTTTTTCCCCCTCAAAAACACCATGATACCTCTTTTTCTGGGCCATTCTTTAATGACTTCTGGCCAATTTTAATAAGTGCTGGCTTTTTAATGCTCTCGCTTCAAATGCAATTTGCAACCCTTAAATTGTTGTACTATGTAATAAATTTCCACTAGTTTTTCCACAATTTTTAGCATGTTTTGTTGTGCTGTCCCTCTGTTTGCCCTTATGTACAACTTTTTCCTTGAGGGAAATTCTGTTTCTGAAAGAACTGATTCGATTTTGGTGGTATCTGTCAGATGTCAACGTTGCTATGACCTCACATCCCTCAAATTGTTTTGAATGCAATATCTCAAAAATACTTGGTAATGTCTTCAAATTTGGCACAAGCATTAACTTGGGCCAAGCTTGGTTTGACCTAACAAAACTCAGTTTTGGCCATAACTAGATAATTTATTGTGTTAGATAACAAATATCTAACACAATAAAATTATGAAGTGATTAAATATCCAGAAGTTCAAAGGTCAAATTCACTGTAAAATCATAATGTCCTTCATAAACACTTTTATGGCCATTATTCAGAACCATAACTCAACTTATAACTTATACCTATAACATGACTAAGTAGCCTTAGACTGTCGTATAAGAACAATGCTCTTATCTGAGGTGGACTGGACGTGGACTAGTTAATACCAGCACTTTACTGGCTTTTCTCCAGGATCCATCCCATGGTCCAAAGACATGCTTAGCACAAAGCAGAGTTCTGGTTGTAAAAGTGTTGCTCCCCAACAACCTGTAAATTGTAGTGGTTAAGAAGACTGATGGATGTATTTTACATGGGTACTCAGCTGTTTAGGATCCTGATGGAGTCATGCAGCTGTAGCTACAATTTTTTTAGTCTGATGTCATGTATAGCTATGAAGTGACATTGTTAAGAAATGACTCAAAATTCCGTCTTCAGCTGTAGTGTGTGTTCGTAACCAGCTAGCATGTGCTGCGATGGCTAGTTAATAATAAAACAGCTGATAAAATAGTTGGAGACTATAAATGATGGGAATCAAAAAACCACTAAGAGCATAGTAGGTAAAATTTCCCACAGCTATCATATATTGCATATGACAAAGACAGTTACAATAGCTGGAGGAGGTCAGAGGATCAATTGTCCTCTTTTGTTCGTGAATTTATATGTAATATAGTAGTATATGTAATATATTATCCATCCTTAGCATGTATGTATATTTGTTTGTTCTTGCAGACTATCGGCCCAAAGGAGGGCTGGCAGGTGTACAGCTCAGCCCAGGATGCTGATGGGCGCTGCATCTGCACAGTGGTGGCACCAGAACAAAGCCTGTGCTCTAGAGACGCCAAGAGCAGACAGCTCCGCCAGCTACTAGAGAAGGTAAGCACATGTATTTACCACCCTGGGCAGCATGCACCTGCACACACACTCTTTTGTACAGGATAGAAATAATGAAGCAACAAGTCTCTACAAGCTTTATTTTTCTTTCATCTCCTGATACAAGGTATTTTATTGTATAAATTTAACTAAAGTAGACTGCTGCTAGGCTTTTCCAGTTTTTTTTTCTTAGTTTTTTTTTTTTTAATAGTCCATTACAAATTTCAAGTACACGCACAGGCTCACCGGGGAAACCCATCAAAGGGCCTTTCAATTAGCTGCACTGACAGGAATGAAGGCAAGAACAGAAGACATCATATACTTACTTGCAACCGTATTGTGGTCTATAGCTAAAAGCTCAGTCTCTGCATGGGAACCCCTGTTTCAGTTGATTTTTAGCATGTCTTCTTTTATTCCAGGTGCAGAACATGTCTCAGTCCATTGAGGTGCTGAACTTGCGCACTCAGAGGGATTTCCAATATGTCATGAAGATGGAAAATCAGATGAAGGGTCTGAGAACCAAGTTCAGACAGATTGAGGATGACAGGAAATCCATCATGGCCAGAAATTTCCAGGTATTTTACTTTTATTTGTTTAACATTCAGTGGATCTTTTTGTTTTGTTTTACTTTATGTGCATTTATGCAACATTCATTTTATAATTGCCATTTTATACCACAAATGCTTTCAAGTGCGATTTAGCTCAGTCTTTTTTGTCACGCAGGCCTTTACATAAATTAAATCAGGGCTTTTTAAAATGTAATATATTTCAAAGAAGAGAAACACAAGAAATTCTGAGAATAGAGAGGGTTTACTAGCTGTGGAATAATTAAGCTATTAAGTTCCTTAACACTGTGGCTAGAAAATCCACTGTTGTTTGAGGCTTTAATTAGTATAGTTGGCTAATAACTACCCTACAAATTCCCTTGAATTTTTACTGTACTAATAAAAATGCAGAGCATATTTACCACTAAACATTCAGGAATAATTCAGAAAAAATCTTAGTTTTTTCTTTTTTTTTTTTGCTATTGTCCTGTGTGGATTATATTAGACAGCTGGTAGGGGAGCCATGGTTGACCACCAACAAATTCTAATGTCCTTTTATCATTGCGAAAAGGAAATACAAGAACAGGATCAGTCCATTTTCTTGTGTTTAATAATACTAGATACTAGTACTAGTATTCCTTTTTTCTTTCATGTGAAGCTTCCTATTGTAATGTAGAACAATGAAATTCTTCAGTAATAAGAAATTTAAGGACATTTTCTGATCAGTTACTAGTTGGGTGAATTCTTTTGAGAATAACATGGTTTTGTCATTGTCAAACTCTGTCAAACCAGCTGTAATTTAGTTTCTTCCTGACCCTCGCACCTATCTGCAATCTTCCACCTCTTTTCCTTTGTTTCTCATCTCTGCTGCTGTCATTTCTGTAGGAACTCAAGGACAAGATGGACGAGCTGAAGCCGTTGATCCCTGTGTTGGAGCAGTACAAGATGGATGCTGCACTCATCTCTCAGTTCAAGGAGGAGATCAGAAACCTGTCTGCGGTGCTGACAGGCATCCAGGAGGAACTCGGGGCCTATGACTACGATGAGCTTTATCAGCGAGTCCTGCGACTGGACAGCCGGCTTCGCAGTTGTATGGGCAAGCTGAGTGAGTAGTGTACACTGCAGTTTAGTTGATACTACGAAAAGTTAGAATTCTTTGTGTTATCACAAGTAAACTGAAATAAGAAACCATATGTGTAACTGTGACCTGGCAGTGGTACTCATCCAAAAATAATACTACTTTATGTGGCAAAAGAATAGCATTAGCATATTACTAGTTACCATAGTAATATTGTTGTTATAGGTTTGTCATCATGGTGTACTTCTGAGTAATGGTGCTAAAGAAAATAACCACTATGGGAAATGTACAGTACTGTGCAAATGTCTAGAGCCACCTCTCATTTCTTTATATGTTACTAGGAAAATGGGAAATAGGTGTAGCAGTTTATTCAAACGTGTAAACATACATGGAAATCCAGTATATAAGGCAAAAACATAGTCTGAACAATTTTAACAAGCTCAATTTGGTGTGACCACCACCATATTTTACAGATGGCTGTATACAGTTGCTGTTGTGCCTCTCTCCTGACCTCATCCATAAATATTGACGATAATTAGAATCAAAAATTTTAAATCTGGATTCATCACGTCACAAGACCTGTTGCCACTGATTTTCAGTCCAGTTCTTGTGTAATTTGGCATACCTCAGCCTTTTCTCCGTTTCCCTACCTTAACAATTGCTTTTTGATAGCCACCCTTTCACTGAGACCATTTCTGATGAGGCGTCACCAAACAGTAGATGGATCAGCTGAATTGCCGGATGCATCTCTTAAGTCCCGTGTCAGGTTGTTGCTGGATTTTAGGTCTTCCACTTGGCAAAAGAAAAGAAATCGGTCAAGTACAAGGACTGGACTGAAAATGACTGAAAAAAGCAGCCAATGTTCAAAGAAAACCTTTGGAAGACCTTCAGAAAGCCTGGAGAACTATTGCTCAAGAGCACTTAAAAAACTGACAAGCAAGTCTGGCTCCATGGAAGCAAAATATAAAGAAATTAGTGGTGGCTCAACACTTTCGTACAGTTTTGCACAGTACTGTAAATAAAGGTACATTATACAGTATAACTTGCAAGACTCCCTTGTGACTTCAGACTTCAAATACTTGGAATACTTTTGGATGTCCAGCTTCGGTTACTGTTTCTTTTCTTTGCTTATTTGTTGTTACATCTCGGAGCAACAAATGTTGGTCCAAGATGTAAAAACTGTGAGAAATAAAAAGTTGAGAGAAATAAAAAAGCTTGTTAATGGCAATGTGTTTTGTCTAGATCTCATGCTGGTGAAATTAAAAACACAAATTTGTTTCTGCTTTTATGGACTGGTGTATTGTCGTTCCTTTAACATTAAATGTACTAAAATCTTTAACTGAGAGAAAAGTAATGTGCCATGCCTAATTGCTTCCTAATGGGCCAAAAGGGAAGCTGCTTGTGGCCTTAATATCTACAAGCACAGCACTATTTTCTTCAGGGAAGTTGTTAAGATATTAATTAGTAAACTGTGCGAGGTTCGAATCACATGGTGACTTTCAGGGGGTCTCTTTTCTTATGCCTTGAGTGGGGGGCAAAGTGAACAAATAGAAGGTGGATTTATTAATATGATGGCAATTTTAATGACACTTGTTTTGTATTTGAAGACCAACCATCCATTACTAATTGTGCTTAAACCAAGACTGTTGTAGTTTACCAAAATAATTGGCTTGCATATCTTATGCATGAGGTCTGCATATATAAAAGAGCTTTGTACATTTTTAATCTTCAGGTACTCTAAAGAAAATACTGTGGAGTAGACATGAGAAAGCTGAGTTGCTTTTAGCTGCAAACAGCAGTTGCACCATTATGCCTTAAGTTAAATTAAGCATCTTGCTGCCACTGCTACCTTAGTATGCACAGAGGGCATACTCTCTGGTGGAACAGGCATGAAATTGGCTTGAGAAATCTAGTTAGAGACAAAAAGCACCACAGCACATCTTATCGCTGCATTTCTTTATTAACAGCGTGTGGGAAATTAATGAAAATCACTGGACCTGTTACAATAAAGACATCTGGAACCCGGTTTGGGGCATGGATGACTGATCCTCTCGCATCAACCAGAAACAACAGGGTGAGTTATGAGAGCATGAGGGTGCAGTGCATTTAATATCAGCAATGTGCTCTGTTAAAGTGGGCAGAATATCACAAGAGTTTAAAAACAGACCCACTTTCATGGAAGGGGTTTTGATTTTAGCAATGTGAAAAGGTGTACAATGGCTCTGAATTTCAAACTGCAGTTTTTTTATGTAATATCAAAAATAATTCAAATTTAATTTTTTAGTTCTAAGGGGAAATGTACTGTTGATGGCTGGTTAGCAGAGCTGATTCTAACCATCTACGCTTGTCATCATCTCTTGTTAGGTTTGGTATATGGACAGTTACACCAATAGCAAGATTGTACGTGAATACAAGACGATGGAAGACTTTGTGGCAGGAGTGGTTTCTCGAACCTACAGCCTCCCCTTTAAATGGGAGGGAACAAATCACATCGTCTACAATGGATCACTTTATTACAACAAGTACCAGAGCAATATTATTGTCAAGTACAACTTCGAGACGGGCAACGTGCTGGCCCAGCGAGCTTTGGAATTTGCCGGCTTCCACAACATGTACCCATATACATGGGGAGGATACTCTGACATCGATGTCATGGCTGATGAACTGGGAATGTGGGTTGTGTATGCAACCAATCAAAATGCTGGAAATGTTGTCATCTCTCAGATCGACCCTGACACCCTGCAGGTCCTGAAGACTTGGACCACCGAATATTCCAAAAGGAATGCAGGTGAATCATTCATGATCTGTGGGACACTGTATATCACTAACTCTCACCTGTCGGGAGCAAAGGTTTACTACGCTTACTCTACCAAGACTTCAACTTATGAATACATAGACATTCCTTTCCACAACCAGTACTTTCACATCTCTATGCTCGACTACAACGCCAGAGAGAGGGCACTGTACGCCTGGAATAATGGACATCAGGTAATATTTAATGTGACCCTCTTTCATGTCATAAAAACTGATGATGATTCTTAAATGTGATACTTCTCAACTACAACTAAAGCACCATCATTTGTGATACAAGGACCTCCTTATTAACCGTGTTTTCTTTTATTTGAAATTGACTGTGCTTTCTTTACTTGACATTACTTGAACTTTTCTAATTTTTGCCTCTGGATTCTGGCTGAATTGAGCATGGACACCAATGACTTAAATGCTTTACTGGAAAACATGCTATAAAGTTTTTACACATTTCCATTGCTGCTGATCAGACTAGTATGCCTTATTTGCTAAGTGTCAGGTCTGCCAGCAGAAGACGCTTTTGCATGAATGTTAACATTTTGTCTGCAGTGATTTGCTATGACATGGCTGTGTTTTGTTGCAAAATTGTTACTTGCTTTACAGTGTTTCCTTTCTTTGTCTATTTAAAAGCCTATTTAAAAGTATTTAAACCTTGAAAGCAACATATTGCTAATTATAAAATATAGCTGCCATTCTTTTAAAGATGGCCCTGTAAAATATTGCTGTTATGTATGTTTCTGTGGAAGAACATTTGTATTTTTTATAAAAACAAAACCATGAGACGATATCTGTGCATTATCTGTGCAATTATTGTACATTTCATTAAAATGATTTTGACTGGTAAAATGAATACCTCCCCTGACCTGATAAAGGGGCAATCAGCTCCCTGGGCTATTCTAGCCTTTCAGCCTATTCCAATCAGGAAACTATGCATCCCACAATAAAGGTTATCTGTCTTTTTTGGTTTGTGTCCATCATAGGCATACAGTATTAATATGATTCAATGAGCACTGATCTGAAGGAGTTAATGGTATGTTACAGATGACTCTCCTTTTCTTAGAGCTTTCAGCAAAAAAAATGACATTGAAACTCAACCTGTTTCATCTTAAACAGGACAATGTGATGAGCTGACTTCTCCTAAACGTGGATGTAGAAATAGTTGTTTGAAGAAGTACAGTACTGAGCAAAAGTATTAAGCCATCCCTCATTTCTTTATACTGTATTTTGTTAGGAAAATGGGAAATGCGGTGACATATTGAAACTTGTGTAAACATACATGGAAATACAGTATACAAGGCAAAAACAGAGTTTGTACAATTCTAATGAGCTTGGAAGTCGATATTTGGTATGACCACCTTTATTCTTCATAGTCTGAACTCTCTTAGGCAGCTTTCTTGTAATTTCTTTAAGTAGTCTTCAGGAATAGTTCTCCAGGCTTCTTGAAGGACATTCAAAGCTCTTCTTTGGATTTTGGCTGCCTTTCTCTGTCAAGATGATCCCACACTGCTTCAGTAATGTTGAGGTCCAATCTGTGACTCTATTGTGTGTTTTTCTATCCAGGTGTGCTTTTACTGCATTGGCAGTGTGTTTGGGATTAATGTCATGCTGAAAAATGAAGCCACTGCCAATCAGAAGCTTTCCAGATGATATTGCGTGATGGATCAAAATCTGACAGTACTTTTCTGCATTCATAATTCCATCAATTTTGACACAATCCCCAATACCACTCGCTGATATGCAGCTCCAAACCATAACAATTCCTCCACCATGTTTAATCACTGTTTTACCTCTATCCTGACCTCCCTCCATACATATTGATGTCTGATGAGGCTTCAGCAAACATTAGATGGATCAGATGAAGTGCCAGATGCATTGCTCAGGTTCTGTGTCAGGTATTTGCTGGATTTTTTCCAATTTCTTAAGGACATGACTTTCACATACTGTCCAGTTGCTGTAGATAGTTTTTAGGCCTGGCACTTCTTTTGTCCTCCACTCGTCCAGTTTCCTGAAATATTTTGAGAACACACTGCACACTATGTTGAGATATGCCAAGTTTTCAGCTAATAGCGCTTTGGAAATCACCTTGTTGGTGCAAAATTACTATTTTATGCCTGTCAGACTATGTTATCTTTGGCAGTTTTCATAGATTCAACTATAGAAATGGTAATAAATTGTGTATTTTTGCAACAGGCTGCTAGCAAAAAAGTGCCTAAAGATACAATTTAAAATTTGTTCTTTGCCAAGTTGTCTGTTAAGTGTGGACACAACACTAGTTTATCTCTTGAGTTTGGTGCCTTTTTTATGCTTGAATGATTCATAGGTCAATGTTAAATGGCTTAACAAGCAAAATAAAAACATTCCTCTGAAAATGGTCAGGTACAAGGACTGGACTGAAAATTAGTGACAAAGCAGCCAGTGTCCAAAGAAAATCTTTGAAAGACCTTCAGAAAACCGGGAGAAGTATTGCTGAAGACCACTTTAAAAATGACAAGAAAGTCTGGCTCCTTGGAAGCAAAATATAAAGAAATGAGAATGGGTCAAGACCTTTGCATAGTACTTTAGCCTTAGATTTTAGTAGCAAGTGAAGGAATTGTTTGCACTTGCAGATAACCTAAACTAAAGCACTTGTTTTATTGCTTAATTGGTTGCAACAGAATATGTAAAGTAGCTAAAAATATGCTAATATATATTACTGAGACACTTGCAGCATACCATTAACTTTTGTAGATGCTACTTCAGGAAAGGAATAAATGGAAGCTGCAAGGTATCATGGGGCTTAAAGTAACATATACATAAAAAGACTCCGTCTCCTTATTCATTATAATAAGGGGCAAAGATGAATAGATATGATGAAGTTGGTAATGACAGCATCTCTCAGTAAGGGAGAAAGGGATTTTCATGCACTCAACATGAGGCTTTCTAATGGCTTAAGAGTTATCCTTTGGCATTTCAGGCAGCATAAAAAGGCAATGAGCTGCTGGGATGTTCACTATAATTTCCTTCTCCTTACCACTGTGTCTCTATCTTTAGTAACAAAGAATATGTTTACTTTACAGTCCCTGATGGTGAGTTTTGAATATGTCACAGTGTGGTCGATCTCTTTTTAATGGGTAAACAAACAGTCATGTTTTCATGCACACATAATGAAACAAGCCTGAGGCAAAATACATTTGCATTTGCACACATAAACAAACACAAACACATGCTTGGGGGTGGTATGCAATCAGTTAATTTCATCAGCGTCCATCAGAAATCACAGAGAATGGCATCACTGCCAACTGCCTGACACGGCCTACGACAGCCACTGTAAAAACAGTATGTTAACTTTAGATAATAAAGGTAATTCATTGTCACTGTAGTATACAGCTCTGCAATTAACTTCTTTGGCTTTAAACTGCTGCAATTTAGCTCAAATGTGAGACACAAGAGCCATATAAATCTTTTGTCACTCTATATATACAGTTAGTCCAGTAAGTTCTTGAACAGTGAAGCATTTTTTGTAATTCTGCCTTTGAACACCACCACAGTGGTTTTTTTATTTTTTTGAGCTTGTGACTCATGAATTAGTAATCATTCAAGATATATATGCAAAGAAAGAGTAGAAAGTCCGATTTTTAACACTTTTGCCCAACGTGAAAACACTGATTGCTGGAATATTTCATCATTTCCGGGGATAGTGTTTTAAAAAAGTATTGCATGAACTGTTTTAGAATTACATTAGACATTCTCATTGATAGTCCCCCATTTTCAGAGGCTCAAAAGTAATTGGACAAATTAACATAGTTCTAAATATGAGGATTATTTTCAAGGGAAAAGGATAAAAGTCCTTTCCAGTCAATGACTGCCTGAAGTCTAGAACCCATGGACATCACCAAATGCTGTGTTTCCTCCCCAAAGATGCATTGCTAGACCTTCACTGGAGCTACGTTCAGCTGCTGCTTGTTTGTGAGTCTCTCCACATTCAGTTTTGTCTCTAGTAACTGAAAAGCCTGCTCTAGTGGGTTGAGATCAAGTGACTGACTTGGCCATTGAAGAATACCCCATTTCTTTGCCTTGGGAAACTCTTGTGTTGCTTCTGCAGTTTGCTTTGTGCATTATCCCTTTTCACAGTGAAGCCCAATCTAATGAGTTTTGCAGGATTAGTCTGAATCTGAGCAGAGAGTAAAGCCCAGTACACTTCAGAATTCATTCTGCTACTTCTATCAGCAGTCAACAGTGACGTGGTTCCACTGGCACCCATACATGCCCATGCCATAACATTGCCTGTACTGTGATTGGCAGAATATGTGGTGTGCTTTGGATCATGAGCTTTTCTTTTCCGTTGCAGCATACCATTAACTTTTGTAGATGCCACTTCAGGAAAGGAATAAATGGAAGCTGCAAGGTATCATGGGGCTTAAAGTAACATATACATACTTTCCTCTTCCTGTTATTCTGGTAAAAGGTCATCTTGGCTTCATCTGTCCAAAGGAGAATTTTTGTTTTTTCCAAAACTGTGCAGACTCTTTTAGGTGTGTTCTGGCAAAGTCTAATCTAGCCTTCCTATTCTCGAGTATAACCAGTGCTTTGCACCTTGTTGTAAACCCTCTGAATTTCTATTCGTAAAGCCATCTCTGAATTGTAGACATAAATGATATGCCTAGCCCCTCCAAAATGTTCTTGACTTGGTTAGATGCTGTGAAAGGACCAACCAAGGAAAGAATTCTGTGATCATCCACTTTAGTTGTCTTTGGTGAGCTGGCTAGTACGTTCTTTCTTTTAAAGAATGTACCAGATGTTTGTTCTGGCCATTCCTAAAGTTTCTCTCTGAGTTTTATTTTGGTTTTTTAGCCTAATGATGGCCTTAATTCAAAGCCTCTTTGGACCTCATATTGAGAATTCCATTAAGCAGTAAGTTCAACACTTGGGCTTAATTGCAGATCTTTATATGGGTTTACTTTATCATGCAATAATGAGGGAACAGGCCTCACCTGGCCATAGAACTGCTTGTCACTATATTGTTCAGGTACTTTTGAGCTCAATAATCAATATAAATGTATAAAAATGACTGCAATTTCTAAACAGTTAATGCAATACTTTTGTCAACCCCCGAATTAAAGGTGAAAGTCTGCACTTCAATCACATCTTGATTGCTTGATTTAAAATCCACTGTGTTGGCATACTGTGGCAAAATTACAAAACATGCAATGTACAAAAATTAATGGATCCAACCGTATGTGTAACTTGCTATATACTCTCAGTCTATGGATTTAACTACATCACAGAACTATGTGATTGGGTTTTTAATAGCTCTCCCCACTGCCTTTCCTCATTTATTGATTGTGCGTCAAGGGTTTGAGGCTACAAGTGCCACTCAAAAAGAGTGAATTAATCATCATTGTATATCCAAGTCTAGCAATAACAGCAAGAAAACAAAAGACCAAAAACTTCCCGTCAGCGGTTTTTAATTGAATCACAAATGGCTCATGCAGAGAATTCAATTAGCATTGATCTTCCCACTCTTCCTCACTGTATAGACCATGTGACTGTTTGGATAGCTGACTGCTTATTCATAGAGATACAAACATCAGATCAAAATCTGTACGTTTGACCACACACATATTTTTCTGTGCTTAGCAGTTGTAACAGGGTACAGGGCACAGATACAGTCCAGAGGTTGCTATATCAGAGTATATCACAGTAGGTCTTTGTTATCTTCAGACTAGCAGACTGACCTCCGGTGTGTTTTTGATTCTTTTATGGTGGAAAAGCCAGACAAACATAGAAAACCGTTATCAGAGCAATTCTTCTTGATCTGTAATTTCAAATTACGACTGTTTTTGTCTATGTCAAACAATTGGTCAAACATCAGAATAAAATTATTTTGTTCAGACTATTAGACTGACTTGTGGTGTGTTTTTGATTCTTTTACGGTGGAAAAACAGGCCAACATAGGAAATGTTAGTAGCAATCTTTTTCTGGCTACTTTTGTCTATGTCAAACAATTGTCAAATTTCAGAATAAAATTAATTAGATATATATCTACTAATGAATTAGGATAGATAGATAGATAGATTTTTGTGTATGCAGTACCATAAAGGATAGTGTGTCTTGCAGTTTATTTTAGTACAGAAGATCAATTGGCATTTTTGTGTTGTTCCTATTCATTGATCTAAACATAGCTTAGCAGTACTGCTGCACGCTGTTTCAGTTCAGCTAAATTAATGGAAGTCGCTAAGAAAAGTCATTTTGCTCACATGCTGTAATGACTAAGTGGTGTCTGTCAATAAGCCTGCTGGGCTCATAATTGATTTTAAATTCACCTCATTCTGGATTATGCCTACAAACCTGGGTTCCCATAAAACGGTTCCTTGAAGGTGTCTGTTCACATGCTTCGTTTTTTTGCATTATTTTATATTCTGTGTTATCTGCCCACATTTGATTGCTCAGGGCCCTTTGATTTATGCCAATTCCCTTAGAAGCTAGGATGTGAAACTCAGTGTGAGCCACAGTTTTGTGTGACTATAATTTCCGTGAAGTCGAGGAATGGTGGCAGGCTTCCTGCCAAAAATAGTTTATGTTCACATAACAGAATCAACCTCTATGTAGGCTGACACATCAACAGGAGAGACTAAACTTTCTTTGATAAATTCTAATTACATTGCAAAATCCCACCCCTCATCTCCACAAAGCCCAAATGTAATATAGATTTTATGAGAGACATCCACAACTACTTCAGTCAAGTAAGACTTTTGGTGCCATGGAAATCAAATGCTAATTTTCGTCTTGTGGATTGCTTTCTCTCGTCTCTCCTTGTTCTCTGTCTCTCTATTTCTAAGTCCCTACTGTTAGAGCTTTGTCACCAAGATAAAGTCTGGAAAATAACCCACCATGGGATTAATGACTTCACAACATTGCTGTCCACTTTAGTAGATAAGTATCATGTCACTGGAGTATCAGTTCTATTACTGAACGTGACATGCCTTGACATGCCTTGTGATGGAGTGATAATATTATTCCCCAAAACATGGCAGAAAGTTAAAAGGTAAAACAGGTAAAATCGTCATTACAATGATTGCAAAAACAAGCTGTTAACACATTGATTGCCTGGAGATGTTTAAAAGAGGATTTCGAGTTACAATTGTTTAATACCGAAGAGGGCAAAAAGAAGTCCACAGATTTATATTTCCCCTGCTGTACTTACAAATCCATGGTAAATTTTCATAAATGCAATCCTTCTGCAATGTCCGCTCGCTAAAATTAGTTCTTATAAACAGTAGAAGCATGCATTTTTGTACAAGACATGAAGGTGTAGAGATGGGTGGCAAATTCAAGGAAATGTGAATCTGACTGTTATAGTGAGGAGGATCCAGTGGCTCTTGCTGAGGTGGTTTAGGTCCACTTGTCCCCATAGAGACTAGGGTCACTGTAATCAGTACAGAGTTGTTCTGAGTGATAACGTTTATCTCATGATGAAACATTTCTATACTAATGGGAGTGGTACCTGCCAGGATGACATCACCCTGAATCTCACAGACACACACAAGGCATCCTTTGGTGTTTGCGCCATGGCGTGCTGGTTTATGGTAATAGTGGTCACTCACAGTTTGCAGAGAACCTCTTGACATCACATTTAAATGTAGTTTGATTAGCATAATTTTTTTTAACCTGCAAGGTTAATGTTGTGAAGAGGCATATTTTATCCCAAACAATCTTTTCCTAAACCGACCCAAGCAGTTTTTAGTGTCTAACCCTTGAATAAAAATGAAACTAATTGTCAAGTGAACACAAAGGGAAACAAAGACTAAATGCTGTGTCCTCCCAAATAAAGTAGTGACTTGCTTCACTCATAGACAGCATAAAATGTGGATGTAGAGCTTCCAGGTTGGAAAAATGAAGCCATGCACGTTGTAGATAAACCTGTGGTCTTTGACAGGTGACCAGCATGCTAAATAAGCTGCCATTTGTTCTACTTTCACTGCTTTGAGATCAGTTATCATCTGCGTTTTTGTTTTTAAACTGTTCTAAAAAATTCCACTAATCATTGTCAGCAACCCCTTCCATGGGATATGTAACATTGCTAGCAACATCTAACTTTGTGTAACTGTATTGTGTTGGTCAAACATAGGTCATTTTTATAATAATGTTCCTTACGACTGTTTTTTTCTTTCCTTTAATTTGTCACTCAGCTGTGACCTTAGCTGTGATATAAGCTTTTATCAAGAATCCTTTGGTCTTGTAAATTGGCTTTCTGAAAGCACTTATCAAAATCCCCTAATGATCTAATGTACCGAGTCCTTTGAGAATGAAGTAGTATGTCTCAAAGGATGCATCAAAGTTTATGTTGGCCTTGAAACTACAGCCACAAGGTTGAAGAAGATGCTTCATCTGACTCTTATTTTATTATCGTTTGTTCTGAAGATTAAATAAACAAGCTTGTTTTGAACCCACAATAGCCACGTTTAGCTGAATGCCATTAATCTCCCTGGCACATTTGGATCTGGATGCCAAATGAGTTTTAAAAAGCAATGAAAAAAAAAAAGTTTTGTTCTTTCTTCTCAAGACAGCAAACCGTTTGAAAGACAGCAAACCCTTTGAAAACATTTAACGTTAAAATTAAAGAGGCAACATCTGTTTGAAAGGCAGCATGCTGCTCTATTAGGACCCTTTGCAACAACACAGCAGATGAAAAGAATTGAACAAGGTGGGAGATTGCCTTCATCCTAACACTAGCAAGGGAAAGTGTTATTGAGCCCTACCTAACCAAAATAAAGTAACTGAAATCTCATATCAGCACCAAGATTCAATTTTTGTTGCGTAGTCTAGGTCTTGTGCTGATTTCCATATAAATCATAGAGAAACTTGGTTATCTTGCTTTTGCGGTTGGCCCATGCAGACATCCACTGGTCTTAGTGCAGTATCTTTGTTTGCACACATTGTGGACTTTTGGGGATTGAACTTGTACATATTAAAAGATGTTGTCTGTGTACACTGTAAGGGCAAGGAACACATTTGTTGGGAAAATGCAAAGAGTTTAAGTAACCCACACAAACAACTTGAAGGAAACCTTTTCCCTGGGGAGCAGTTGGATCACTGTCATAGACTGATTTTTAATTAGGCTCTGAAACATTAAGCTGGCTGTGATTTTGTTACAGCATCCTAAATGGTGTAAACAACTTCCTGAGTAGCTGCCAAATGCAAGGCTAGTAAGAAGACACGGGAAAGACATTCATAGACACAAATATGTGTTAAATAACTCACCAACTGGTTAAAGCTGATAGTAGGTAGCTTTGCGCTCTCCTTAAAGAATAAAGTCGACCATTTTGAATGCCATTTCAGTGTCATGTCGTTTGTGCAGATGTCAGAGTGAGTACTTGCATTCATTAAAGTGCCTGGGAGCTGTTCATGCTGATAGGTAAATCAGAGTTCAAATGCTCTGAAAGACTGCCCATGTCAATAAACCCGCAGACAAACTCAGCATTGGGGAATAAGTGTGTTTACCTGGCTTTTTGTCACAACTGCCTACAGAAAACCAATTTCTGCTGATGTGTAAATACAGCAGGTCCCATATTAGCCTACTTTTCAGGTTGGTCCTACATCAAAAGAACATGTTCTTTTAGGGCAGTGAACCAGTGTATCTGATGTAAAAA
>VUQS01043261.1:0-13074 GCA_015108495.1 Heterochromis multidens
ACTCCATAATTCCTCTTTCTCTTCTAACTGACATCCAATCTTTCAACTTTCAACATCACCCCTTCAATTTCCAGCTTCAAACTCATGATACTGTCTGACACCCTCTTCATCTCCACAGCACTATTCACATACTCTTCCTTCAAGATTACCCCTACTCTATTTCTCTTCCTATCTACAGTTTGAATCTACCTCTAATGCTCCTTGCCTTGCTTCCCTTCCACCTGGTCTCCTGCACACACAGTATATCTACCATCATATCAGCCATCTCTCTCCCTTTACCAGTCATAGGCCCTACATTTACAGTCCCTACTCTCACATCCACACTCCTGCCTATCCTCTCCTAACCCACCTCCCTCCTTTCCTCTTCCTTTGTCTTCAGCCAACAGTACCATAGTTCCCACACCGAATGCCCTTCCTGACACAATCCTCCCCATTTATCCGGACCAGCACTAGGACTACTACAGATGGGTGACAAATTAAAAGAATAAGCAACCATTTTATGTTGCCATTTTATGATGTTCATCCCTCTACTGGAGGGATGAACACCATTCTTTGAAAATGAATTCCCAAATTGTTGTTTTGCTGATAACATATCACTCCAAAATCTCCCACTGGTGTTTAACCAGGTTGAGATCTTGGTGATTGTTAAGGCCATAGCATATCAGTAGCATCATTTTGTCCTTCATCAAACCATTGAATGACTCCTCATACCATATGGATGGGTGGCTCCGACATCCTGGAAGAGTCATCTCCCATCAGGATGGAAATGTTTCATCATGAAATAATCAGAATACTTTTGTACCAATTTGCAGTAACCCTTCCCAAACCCAAATCCACTGTCAGAAAAGTACCACAGTATAACAGAGTCAGCTGATACTCTCACTTTAAGTTATAAGGATTCAGGTTTTTCTTTCATTTGCTACCCTTCTTAAGTAAATCCTTAAAATGTTCATGTCTCCAAACTCTGTTCTAGTTCTATATGCAATTATTTAATGGTATGAAAACCTCTTCACAAAGAGACTAAACTGATCTCAATGTGCTGCAGATTTGGTGCTGTTCAATAAAAACAAAAACATTTGTGTTTGTTAGAAAACAGGGTTATCAACTTCCCCCTAATTAGTTTCTCACAGAGATGGAAACTCAGAAAACCCCAATTCTAGTCTTTAAAACATCTTTAAAAATTCTGCAGGGGCATTACAGGCACTATAGACACATTCGTGCAAAACAGGGATCATTATGCATGTAATAAAGTTATATTCGGTAAATATAACTAAATAAAAAAATGTACAGTTAATTGGTCCCAAACAGTGGAGTGTCAGTGCAGCAGTTTGTCTCTGAGCTGCTTTTGTTTAGCAGTTTTTGTGGGGTGTGTGACTTCAAAGGAGAAAGAAAAAAGCCAGCAGGAGCTTGTGAGAATTCATCAGTGGTTTTACACTCTGCATGGGCAGCGTGGAGAGAGAGGAACACTAAAAATATACCTGTAATATTCTTTTAACCAGCACAACACCCTCCTGCACATGTTCAGTCAGGGCGCTTTCAGAGAAAGAAATTAGCAGTGAATCTGAAATTACTTCCACACCTCAAAAGATGAGGTAGAATAAATATTAGGTATTAAGAGATGACATTCGCTTTAGGAAAACATAGACATAGCAATTTTTTTCTCCATACTAATCACATCAAAGAAGGAAACCTAATTACAAAATAAAAGAAAGAAGGAAAACTTTCTTGATTTCAAGCTGGGGGAAATATTAGAGTGAATCTAAATACAGATGAAAATAATGTACTTTTTATGTTTTGTTCAGAGCTCAATATGAATAGTAGTGCATTTTTTACAGTCATGGAATTTGTAGAGGAACCACAAAACCTCAAACAAAAAATATAAACAGCTTAAGATTTGATGGCTACTAGTCTGTATAGAAAAATAAACGATGTAAGCCAGTCATGCAGCAGCAATGCAATGCATAAAATCCTGCAGCTGAGAAGCCTCAATTATTGTTCACATCAAACATCATAATGAGAGGAAAAGTGTGATCTAAGTGACCTTGAGTGTGGCATGGTTTTTGGTGGCAGACGGGCTGGTTTGAGTATTTCTGAAACCAATGAGCTCTTGGATTTTCATCACAATAACTGTGAGAGTTTACTCAGAATTAAAAAAAAAACAAAAAAAAACTGAGCTACAGAGTAAAACGCCTTGCTGATGAGAGGTGGTGGGCCAGACTGGTTGGCACTAAAACAGAAGCCTTTGTAAAACAACTCTTTACAACAGTTGTAAAAATTAATAAGTCCATCCTTGAGGCATATGGGCTGCAAGAGCAGAAGACCCAGGGACCCACTCTTGTCTGAAGTGGGCACTTTAACTGCTCAGTTGAAAAGTGGAAAAATGGGGCCTCCATTTTTGCTGAGGATGCAGGCTCAGAATTTGGCATCACCAGCATGAATCCATGGACCCAACCTGCCTTATGCCTGTGCAAACAGTCCAGGCTGCTGGTAGTGTTGTAATGTTTAGTGATGTTTCTTTGGCACACTTTTGGGCATCTATCAGAGTACCGGTGCTGTCCACATCATCTCTTTGTTTACAGATTGCCCTCTTCTGATGGTTCATTCCAGCATAATAATGCATCAAGAGATATCAAACAGAACCAGATTAAAAAGACTTTAGTGGAAGCAAGTGGCCACCATAGTCAGCAGATCTGAATCCAGTCAGGCAGTCTTGTTGAATCTATGACCGAACTGGAGCTTTGTGAGAGCAAAGAGAATCCTGACTTAGATTTTGCTATTCCTAGTAAATATTATGTGTAGTTACACTATTTAAATATGAATTTATTCAATTTAAAAAAAAAAAGATGGCAGATTAAAAAAAGACAAATTGATACAAAATTGATACAAAAAAATTAAGAAGTTATAAAGAAGTTGTGCAGAAATGGACAGAATGATGATAAACACTAGTAATGTAACCAAATGAGATGCCTCAGACTTAAAAATGACTGAAGTTGGGACAAATTTAAGAATTCAGGAAGTTGCTTGCATCAAATTGTTATGTGACGTGCAATAGCTAAAAAATAAACAAAACAAACAAACAAAAAAAAACTGCTGGGCACACGCAGACCTTAATGTTCACAGTTCAGTATGGTTACATGTGCTACAGCACTGACACTTCAGACTCTGAACCAAAAGAGGTCAGTGAAACCACTTTTCCACTCAGTTAATCTTTAAAGCATTAAGCTACGCTAGGCATTGAGATTTTTGTTGGAGCGTGGATTTTCTGTTTCCTTTTAAGTTATAAATGAAATGTAAAGAAGCACACTGCTGCAATAAATCTATAGAAATACATTTTCTCTCCTTCAGCAGAGAGCAGATAGCTCAGAAGAGCTCTAATCCCTCATGGACTCATCCTTTGTTGAGCCTCTGTGTGATTTTGTCTTTCAGCTCAAACTGAATGACGGTCTGCATCCAGCCAGAGAAGGATTTCATCCATTCCAACTTCTTTTTCTAAATGAACAAACAGCTCTCCCCTCTTCTGAGCTCTAGCCATATCCTGTACAGTCTCACGGCTACGTTTCCATAGCAACAGTGTCCAACTGGGTACACATGGGGAAGCTGTGAGAACAGAAAGAGAGAGCAAGAGAGAGAGAGAGGAAAAAAAACAACAAAGTTTCTCCTTCGAAGAGCAAACCTGGCCGAGGCTTTGACTGGCATCACATGGGCAGACCTGACTGAGAACTTCAGTGTTTTCTATGCTGCCCTGCAGCACGCCGACGTTCCCATGACAACTGCATCCCTCAGTGCACTGTGCGTCTGCTCGCTTTGCCCCTCGCTAAATCACAAACAGTAATAATCAATAGAGATGATGCAAGTCTGCCATCAGTCCCTCAGGGGCTGGCAGAGCCAGCAGTGTGTGCAATATTAATATATAAATAGGAATGCACTGTACTCGACAAACTGCACAAATAAACTCTGTTCAGCGTGAGTGGGATACACACGTTCAGACATTTATTTCATCCAGCTTTTCAATCTTGAAACCAAAAGTAAAATGTTTCATTTTTTCCCTTTGTTATTGCTAGCATTAAGCCCATTAATATGTTTTTGGGAGGTTTTTACTCTTACAGGGTCAGTTGAGCCTTTTTTCAGCTACTTTTCAACAGCACCTCAGTAAAGGAGCACTTAGCACACTAGTTTTCCTTGTTGCATTTAAGTGGAAATGTGTAATAAGAGCCAGAGCATAGCCTGTACATAAAAGATAGCTACGACAACATAGCCTATTGGTTGTGGACTCTCAGAGCTGAGCATTTTAGCCATTGCCACCTCAGTGTTTTGAAACTGGACATTATGAATGAGCGGTCACTGTGAAACTGTGGATGCTCATATAGTAGCAACTTGTCAATCATGAGGTAGCCACACCCTTTAGCACACAGCATTAATTTACAAAACTGACATTTAAAGACTTGTGATTCAGAACATAAACTCATCTTTTTTCAGCTGGAGTTTCTGAAGTTTCCCCTTTCAGCTGTCAGAGGTGGTATGTATCAAAGTACAAATACTTGGCTGTACTTAAGTAGAATTTTCAGGTATCTGTACTTTACTTGAGTATTTATTTTTCTGACAACTTTTTACTTTTACTCCCTACATTTTAACACAAATATCTGTACATTCTACTCCTTACATTTTCAAAAAAGGCTCATTTCCTTATGTTTGAGACAAATGAGGGAAATTTATTATTATTATAATTATTAACAATAGTTAATAATTATTAATTGTTAATATTATATCCCATCACTGAGTGCCTTCAAACATTAAACCGATTTGAACCTAGATGGAGGGAACAGTGACATTTCAAAAAGCATAGATGTAATGTCCTCATTCATTTTAACATTTGTAATCAGGTATTGAATCTGTATATGATCTGAAGTTATTATTATTATTATTATTATTATATTGTGAAACAGCTTGCAAAACAAAGTGAAATATGCTAACTGTGTGTTATTCAAAAGTTGCATGAAAAGGCAGTGTAGTGCAGGCTACACTGGTTAGTTTGCAGTGCTGTGGTGAAGTTTACAGTGATGGACTCTGTTGGACTGGTGCAGAGCAGCTTTGGTGTTCATGGTCAGTGTAAGGTTACATCGAAGGTAGCAGACATCAGTTTGAATGTAAGCTGATGATGCTGAATGGATTCACTCACTGATTTTCACTTTTATACTTATACTGTCTAGGGGTTGGAAATCAGCCATGATAGTTCAGCTTATATTGGGATGAATTGACCTGTGTGACTCTGCAAAGAGCAGTAAACCCCAGAGCAGCAACAGCAGCAGCACAGCTCAGTTGATCACAGCCTGTATACAAAGAAAATCTACTGGAGCTCACAATAGAAATTATTGTGATTTATTTCTAAGTGATTCTTTTCTTCACGCTGCATCACTGCAACTTATTTTAAGGTTCCCCCATCTGCCAAATCCCACTTTAACCCCTGAATATATTCATTTTCGCTTTTAGGGGATGAGTCAACCATCAACAGTTTAGGCAACAACAAATAGAGCTTTCTTTTTTTTTTAATTCCTTCTTTTTCCTCAGCTTGTGTTCTACATAACAGATGTTCAAGCTGAGTAAATTCTTTAGAATTAGAATTTAGGTTAAATAAAGTTTATTTATTCCTTTGTATTATTATTTTATTATTATATTATTATGACATGAGGTTCAGTTTCCTTTGCAGAAAAATACCTGGTAGAAATGTCCTCCAAAGAGCTACTTTTTACTTTTATACTTTGAGTACATTTTAGAGCCTGCACTTTTTTTCACTTTATCTCAGTAAAGAAGTTGAACAAGTACTTTTTTTTTTACATATTCTACTTAAGTAAAGAATGTCCATCTGTGGTGGCTGTTATAGATATTTAAGGTGCTTCGGACCTCCATTGCACTTGCTATTGTATACAGTCGATGGATCACTGGAGTTGGCAAGAGGTGGATGGGGTGAATGAAGTGACACTGAGACCCTGGTTGGTTTCCACTCCTTAAAGTTTAAGAACTAGAAGGGACTGTGGTTTTGATTCATGTGAATATAGATTTACTGTGGACTTTTTACATTAAACCTGAGCAGGATATTTCCTTAACCTCAACACAGTGTTGCCAGCATCCAAACAAATACTGCTGTAGTCACTATAAGTGAATATTATAAAAGTGGGTATTTGGGCATAATGAAATACAATTTACTGGACATGTACTTAATTACTGATATTTACCTATATGCTGATCGACTGACTTAGTTTCTGAGATCAGTGGCCATATTTTCAAGACTTCCACTGTAGTTAGTGGACATCTGTGCCAAGACTTCCTGTTGTGTTCCTGTCTTTGTTTACAAATATCAATACACTTTAGACAGCTAATAAGAAGCTGCAGCTACATATTCATATGGTTTATAAAGATATAAGGATATTTGCCAAATAAATAATTGGCAGTGTTTTCTCATTTTGTCAATAGTAAACATAAACACAGTTGTAATTATCCTTCCTTCACAATATAATTAACTGTGTTTAGTTTAAGGTTGCTATTTAGATATTTTAATGTTATAGAGCCCTCAGTGTGTCTGTAGTTACTTCACGTTGATCTTTTAAGTGCATCGCGTATCAGTTGCATCATTTAGCATCATTTTGCATGAATGATAAAAATAAAGGGAGTAGTGAGGGGAAATATTGCTCTTTTTGTTAACAGATGTGCACCAGTTCTGCAAAATAGGATGGTGGTATATTCTGACATTGGCTGCAATGATGTGTGTCAAGACACAGCTGGTGTGGACTTTGATACAGACAGGCTGATGTGCATGAGTCTGTAGGATGCTTCCAGTGTTTTACCATACGTCCCTATTTTGATGAGTTTGTCGCTATGGGGCTACTGTCACACTTCCCTGAGTTTACCTAAAATTCTGATGGTTGTTGATCCATCAACTGCAAAGGTTTAAAAAAATCAGTGGAAAGAAGCAAATGGACAGAGCTGATCAACCCAGATGGGTAACCTAATCAAAGATGCAGCCATGCATCACAAAAATATTTTAATGCTTTTGTCTCAATTATTTTTTTATTTTTATTTTTTTGTGGTTTTGACATTTAAAACTTTTTTTTTTTTTTACAAAAATGTAAAATTCTCTCTGAAAGAATGCTTCTTTTTTGGAATGACAAGCAAAAATTATATTTGTAAATTAAGAAAAAAATGAGAGAAAATACTGGAAACAAGTGGGCAGGGTGAAGCATTTATTTATTTTATTGGTGAAAAAACATAGACTGCTCCAAATGTCCAGCTTTGAATTTGTAAGAATGTCCACTGTGGCCAAGTCAACCACAGAAAACCCATGTGGGGCCCATAGCATTTTTGCCCATTTTTGGGCCCCAGCATTGCAATATTGTGGCCCCATAGAGCCCTAAACTTTACCCATACTGACCACCTGTGGGCCTGCATGGGCATGTTTGCTGGCACATTATTTATAATAAGGAAACACCAGGGAAATATGACTATTGTAGAGAAGATGAAACCACAGAACATGTTTTATTACACTGTCAGAAATATGAGGCTGAGAGAAGGCAACTGATTCAAAACCTCAGTAAAATGGAGATTAAACTGGATCTTATTGATATACTGCAAAAGGGAAACAAGGAAGTGAAAGTTAACAGGCCACATTCCATTTTCTATGACAGATAAACTACAGACTAATACAAATCCTTTGGGGGTTGCATCAAGAAGGACATCCTGTATAAAATCTGAGGTGGCACTATCTTCTGTGGTGACCCCTGGTGAGTAAGGGAGCAGCAAAAAGTCGCTTTTTGGGGGTTTTTTGTTTTGTTTCTTGTTTTTTGAGTGACAATCCAGTCCACACTCCATACCAGCTGGTGGTGGTAATGTGCCACTGGGGCACATGCGGGCCTACACTGTTGGGGCCTGAGTGGGCAGTCCACTGTGGACCCCAGTACCAGCATGAAATGTGGGGCTCATCTGGGCCCCATACTGTATGGCCTCAGTGGAGCAGTGTGGGCATTCTGCAGGCCTTCAATGGTCCAAACTGTGTGGGCAGCCCACACTATAGGCTCCCCCACAGTGCAGGGCCCAGATGTGACCCACATTTCACTACTGGGGGCCACATGTTTGCCGGTATAACCTTTCTCCTCATGCAGGAAGTGAGAAGTAAATTCCGCTCCGTCTCTCACTCACTGTGTTTGCACAGAATTGGAGAGCAGCTACCTACACAGTTAGCATTATAACGAGTGGATGGTGCTATGTTGATGTAGTAAAACACCGCCACCCACCCTCCCTGTCACAGCCAACAGGTTTAACAAATTTTCTAGGAGAAAACCTGCACTAACAGCAACATTAGCACTTTATAGACATTAGCATTTCCGACTTGATGTTGACAGTTCATCATCTACATCATCACCATCATTATTTAGCCCTTTCCTTTAAGAGCTGTCTCCAACGGTGAAAGCTTTTCAGGAATTTACTCTTTTTGCTGCTGTTTTTATTGTTTCTGAGCCTGGGTTCTGTTTGAGAGTTGGTGCTGGTGGTGATGAGTCACATTCCACCAGTTTCCACTGTTAGCTCTCAGATTCACTAGACTATCTGTCATTCCACATTTTGTCATTCCACATCAGCTTTTCCAGCTGCATTTTGTCTTCTTCTGCTGTTGGGCTCAGGGCAGACTCAAGGCTGCATTGACTCACTACACCATCTTGTGGCAGATATCAGTATTTCATGAAAGTTTGGGCCTGACCTCGAGAAAGCTGAAAAAACTCTGCTACACAGTAAAAAAGTGTCCTGAGTCATATTGGTTATTTCCCATTATGTTGATAGCTTCAGTTAATTTTGGAGGGTTGTAAACTATTTAAAATCATAATGAGTGCCTTTAAACTTATTTTTCTTGAACGAACAATTTTAAACATTTTATCTTAAGTAGTAAATTGTGTCAGAATTGCTTAATACATCAGTAAGATTTGAACTGAGATTAAAAACTATTTAAACAAAAAGGGTTCATCAAATTCCTGATATCATAGAAAAAAAATGTCACTCACAGTTGTGTACAAGCTCTATTTGAAATCGCTTGGAACTCCAAGTCAGACTCAAATAAAATGCTTTGTTACCTCCAGATGTTTGCTTTAGACCTGTTTCTCCATGCGTAATTGAAAGCTGCAGATGGAGGGACAGAGGACAGATGAAAATGAAAAGTGCCTGAGAGCCATCCAAATGGCGGCAGCTCAATAACCTTTGGTTTTGTTGTTTATGTTTAGCTCCAGTTTGATTAAATGCAGTAAATAGAGTGATGTGTGTGGAGCTGGGTAGATGGCCCACATACAGCTCTCTCTGTACCAGATCAGTTACACATATGCTTCACACAGATGATTGTTATTGTGCTGTTTTAAGCTAGGTTTTAAGGGCAAACACTGCCAGAAATTTTAATATTTTGTAGTTGGAACCTAGACTGATTTCCTCAGTGGTTTGATCATGTTGTTTCATCCCCAGAACATAATTATACCCTGACAGGTTTTCTTTTTTGGGTCCAACATGTTACTAGACCACAGCGCCCCCCCACTTAAACACTATTTCACTGTTTTACTTGCTGCCTGGCTGGACTGAGGACAATGTGTTTTGGGGTTTTGATCCAAGCTCTAAAAGACAGGAAAAGGCTCATGAGCATTTCAGACCACAAAGTGAAACACAGTTTCTGAATTCTGATAGATTTCTACATCAGTCATGCATGCAATAGTCTGATTTATATTAATGTGGGCTGCCAAAATTAATACATACACATTTGATGTTCATTTATTATTTCATAAAAGACTATGTTGTTTCCCTGATTTTTTGTCTACTCTACTACAGGAACTACACTATGAAGTTACTGCACATCCAGATTCTCTTTTCTTTTTCTTTTTTTTTTCTTTCTGCATCACACTAGCAGACAGTCTGACTGTGACATTATTTCACACCCGGTCAGAATCTCTTGTACAACCACAGAAATTTTGTGTGGTTGTGATCAGCCACACAATCTGCCCCATGTACAAAAATAGTGTTACCATTTTTTAACAATTTTTTACACCACTTATGTAACTCTTTAAATGTAAATTATATTCATTTTCCCTCATGTGTTGCATGGTGAATTCTGTTTGTATAGGCCTCCAGGCTGTCAGAGTGCATAGCAATCATCCCTCTGCCTTTCTAATATGACTAATACAAGCCTCTGATGTTTACCTTATTACAGTGTTGGCTAGTTAGTTTACTAAGATAAAGTGATTGAGCTCATCGTGTGCTCATAAAGGGAACCTGCTGCACTGTTCCTTATTTTACGTCGTATATACACTGTTATAATGGTAAGTTCTCATATTAAACATGAACAACATTTCAAAGAAGCAAACACTCAGTTTCGTACCCCTTTTTTTACTGCATATGCCAGTGAGAGCCTATCCCTAATACAGTGCAGTCATCTCAAACTCACAGCTCTGGCCGTCAGCACAGAAGCCCAAACATTCTGTTTATGAGGGGCAGCCAATCAGAAGAACGTTGCTTTAAAGGAAGAGGACTATATGACTTGTTTTAGACAGAGGATGGACTGAAGGGGCTGCACTAAGGTCCACTATGAGCAAATGAGGGTTATTTTGAACTATGAAACTTTTTATAGTACAAGAGTATGGAGCTGGAAATTAACACAGCAGGTACCCTTGAGACATTTCTTTCATTCTCTGTCTGAAACAAAGGACATGCTTGTACACTGATGGCTGTCACAGTCAGTTATAGCTGGCAACCTTCAAAAATGCAATCCATCCTTCAGTCTATCCATTTACTGCTTCCCCTATTCAGGGTCATGGGAGGGCTGAAGCTGGAGCTGGAGAAAAAATGCTGTGAGGTGACGGTGCTAACCACTGCACCACTGTGCTGCCAGAAAAAAATATCCAGAGAAAATACAATATCTAGTGTAATTAACCACAAAACACTATCTGGACTGAGATAATGCTTCAGTCTCAAATTCACCCTGAGGGATTTAAATTTGAGATTGTGACTTTCTATGAGTTTATTTGGAATATTTAAATACAAGCACGTTTCAGTTTCACTTTCTTTTTCTCCTTATACTTTTTGTTCTTCCTGTTGGTCATATCTGCAAGAACTGCAGCAGATATTTCTGCTTAAGCTGCACGTGCTGCTCCTTCTGTTAATCAGTCAAAGGATGCTTTGTTTTTTTTTCTCTCTCTCTCTCTCAGGATATGACGACTGATTGGCAGGCAAATTTCCAGTCTGAGAGGTTCATCAGTGCTTTGGGTCATGAATGTGAACAAAAACATCTCTTTAATTTGACATTAAGGTACTAATTAAGCCTTGATATAATAGGCCGAAAAGGTATTAAATGGTATTTGAGGGCATTACGCAAGCATTATATTACATTTTGTACCTGACATTCTCAAAGACTTTGTCACATTTATTATGGTAACTCTAAACCTGTAACATATCAAAAGACAAACCTGTCTTTAACCTTTGAAGGGCCACTTTTATGTATTTATATAAAGTCTGTACATTTGTTTCTGTGGAAAGGCAAACACTCAGGACGAAGAGAAGGAAAAAGGGATTAACCCTGATTGACCCAGACAGTAAATCTATAAAGTATTTCAAGAGACTTTCAGTGACACATTCTAATCACTTGATAGCAAGGTGAATATCAGCCATGGACTGCTGGAATTTAGCTGGTGACCTGAATCCAAATTTGTCCGAAATTGCAAGTGACTCAAAATCTTTTTTGTTGCTGACAGTGTGAGGATGCCTTAGAACCAGTAGAATTTCTGCATCAGCATGATGGAGATGTTGATGCTTTAATCTTCCACATTTGTTTGTTCTTTTTTTTTTTTAATCCCAGTCCTCTTTTATCATACTGCATTAACCTATTTTGCTCCTGAGCATCATTATAGCTCCAGCTTATCCTTAACACAACTCCAGAAGGCTCCCTGTCTATCGATAACTCAATCTCTGTAAGATCATAATTCGAATACACAAAAAGTACACAGTCCAATAAATCCTATCTGCTGCTCAATGCAGTTCTTATCTGGAGGGTTAAAATGGAGCATTGGTCGATATGATGTTACATCAAATTGTTTCCATCCTCCATTTCTGCAGTAGCTGCTTTTCTTCTGCTTGTTGGATGTAGCCTCCAGCTCAGAGGTTGGCAGTGTTTTGCTCATGTGTTTGTTCTCACTGCCAAGGCAAAGAAGAGGACTCATAAAGCCGAAAAAAAAAGAAAAGAAATATCTTTAAACTCCTGAAAAGCTGACGAGCTGATCACCACTCAGGGTGATGACCTCTGTGATGTGCTCTACTTTTAAACTGTGAGCCATTTGTAAAATAGCATAGAAAGTTATTAAAAAGGGATCACTTTAATTAAAAAAAACATCCAAAAGAGTTTTAAAAATCTGGCACATATTTTAATTCTCCCAAGAGGTTGATTTGTAAATATTTTGGTGAACTCTTGATATTTCCTCTGACACACTGATGAGGTCAAACTTCCTCTTGTCTTGCTTTTGAAATTTGTAAAACTAGCAAAGATGTTGGTCTTCATCCTACTGCCCGCATCCCTTTAAAAAATTCCCCTTGTACAGTACTGTGCAAAAGTTTTAGGTAGGTGTGAAAAAATGCTGTAAACAAAGAATCCCAAAAAGTTGAATCTGTTCATCTGGACGTGGCGTTTTTTTAATGGGAGAAACGTTTCGTTTACCAACTGGTAACTTCTTCAGTCTCAGCTGACTGCAGGCTTCCCCAACCTTATAAACAGTACATTTGCAGAAACCAGCACCACTGACTAACAATGGCCCATTGTTAGTCAGTGGTGCTGGTTTCTGTCATTATGCAAATGTACTGTTTATAAGGTTGGGGAAGCCTGCAGTCAGCTGAGACTGAAGAAGTTACCAGTTGGTAAACGAAACGTTTCTCCCATTAAAAAAACGCCACGTCCAGATGAACAGATTCAACTTTTTGGGATTCTTTTACCTGGATTATTGAGCATGCATCAAGAGAGTAAACAAAGAATGTTTTCAGAAAAAGCAGCCAGTGTGAAAAAGCAAAACAAAACAG
>VUQS01043262.1:0-24737 GCA_015108495.1 Heterochromis multidens
CCCTCTGATGACTGCCATACCCTCACACTCACCCTCATAGATGTCCATAACGCACTGAGCCATATCAATACACGTAAGGCTGCTGGCCCTGACGGCATTCCTGGACGTGTGCTTAGAGCATGTGCTGAGCAGCTTGCAGGAGTCTTTACAGACATCTTCAACCTGTCCCTTGCCCAGGCAGCAGTACCAGCGTGTTTCAAGACCACCTCCATAGTGCCAGTGCCGAAACACTCATCACCGACGTGCCTGAATGACTACCGCCCTGTAGCACTCACGCCCATAGTTATGAAGTGCTTTGAGCGACTAGTCCTGGCACACCTCAAGAAATGCTTGCCCCCCACACTGGATCCTCACCAATTCGCCTACCGAAGCAATAGGAGTACAGAGGATGCTGTATCCACAGCGCTTCACTGTGTACTCTCACACCTGGACAACAAGAATACTTATGCAAGAATGCTGTTTGTTGACTTCAGCTCAGCATTCAATACAGTTATTCCCTCCAAGTTGATCACTAAACTTGGGGATCTTGGAATCAGCAACTCCATCTGTAACTGGATCATGGACTTTCTGACCAACAGACCCCAGCATGTTAGGTCAGGTCATAACTGCTCTACCACCATCACACTCAACACTGGCACTCCACAGGGCTGTGTGCTGAGCCCGTTCCTCTACTCCCTTTTCACCCATGACTGCAGACCTATGTATGGATCCAACTCCATCATCAAGTTTGCAGATGACACCACGGTGATCGGTCTCATCAGTGACAACGATGAGTCTGACTACAGGGAAGAGGTAAAGCACCTAGCTGTATGGTGCGCTGACAATAACCTGCTCCTGAATACCAGCAAAACCAAGGAGCTCATTGTGGACTTCAGGAAGAAGAAGGGAGACACCCATGACCCCATCCACATCAATGGATGGCTGTTGAACGGGTTTCCAGCTTCAAATTCCTGGGACCACATCTCGAGAACCTGTCCTGGTCAACCAACATCTCCAGCCTGGTAAGAAGGCCCATCAGCGCCTCTTCTTTTTGAGGACACTGAAGAAGAACCACCTGTCTACCGACATACTGGGCAACTTCTACCGCTGTGCAATAGAGAGCATCCTGACCAACTGTGTCACAGTCTGGTATGGGAACTGCTCTGTTGCTGACCGCAAGGCACTGCAGCGGGTGGTGAAAACCGCCCAACGCATCACAGGGACTCCACTTCCTGCCATTGAGGATGTCCACAAGAAGAGATGTCTACGCCGGGCACACAGCATTCTCAGGGACTCCTCTCATCCTGCCAACAAACTCTTTCAGCTCCTCCCCTCCAGAAGACGCTACAGGAACCTCAAGACTAAAACCAGCAGGTTTAGAAACAGCTTCTTCCCCACAGATGTCACCCTACTGAACTCAGTCCCCTGCTGAACCTTCCCATCCACACACACACTTAATCCTCTACACTCCTCCTCCCCCTCATCCCTCCCAATGACCATGACCATGTCATTCATTCTCAACATTCACTGTATGCTTACATTGGTTACTGCTATAGTTTGGGACACTGTCATAGCATAAGTCACTGTTATAGTACGTACTTACATTGTTCACTATTATAGTCTGTTCAAAGTGCTACTGTATATATATTCATAGCACTCTGTAGATCTGTTTACTAGCACATCTGTATATTTGTCCATAGTACACCTGTATATTTGCACATATTGTACACAATCTGTACATAACTATTCCCACCTTCTATACTGCCCTTACCTGTACATGATCTGTTCTTAACTGTACATACTACATATATTGCACTTGCTGCTCTCTGCACTTCTGATTAGATACTAAACTGTATTTCGTTACCCTGTATTTATACATGTGTAATAACAATAAAGTTGAATTTGAATCTATTTTCTACTGCATATCCAGGCCAGATTACAGGGGCAGCAGCGTAAACAAAGAAGCCCAGACCCCCCTTTCCCCAGAACACCTTCTCCAGCTCATCCAGGGGAACACCGAGGCATTCCCAGAACACCTCACTCAGGAGGCATCCTAGTCAGATGCCTGACCCACCTCAGCTGGCTCCTTTCGATATGGAGGAGTACTGGCTCCACTCTGAGTCCCTACTGAATGACTGAACTTTTCACCCTGTTTTTAAGGCTGACCCAGCCGACCTTTGGGGAAAGCTCATTTCCACCACTTATATCCATGATCTCGTTCTTTCGGTCATTATCCAAAGCTTATGACCATAGGTGATGGTAGGGACGTAGATCGACTGGTAAATTGACAGCTTTGCTTTTTGCTCAAGCTCTCTCTTCACCACAACAGATGCATTCGCATCACTGCAGATGCTGCACCAATCTGTCTGTCAATCCCTCATTCCCCTCTCCCCCTCACTCATGAAGACCCTGAGATTCTTAAACTCGTCCATTTGGGGCAGCAGTTGTCCCTGACCCGGACTGGGCAATCCACCCTTTTCCTGATGAGAACCATGGCCTCAGACTTGGAGGTGCTAATTCTCATTCATGCCGCTTCATAAACGGCTGCAAACCGCTCCATTGTCATCTGGAGGCCACCACCGAATGGCTTGTAACAATGGGCCAAACACTCCATACTCACAAAGCACCACCCACAGGATCCCCCAAGGGACACGGTCAAATGCCTTCTCCCAGTTCATAAAGCATATGTGGACCTGGTCCAGCATTCCACGATCAGGACAAAAACCGTTTTATTCCTCCGAAGTTCAACTAATGGACGGACTCTCCTCTACCGTACCTTGGCATAGACCTTCCTGGGGAGGATGAGTAGTGTGATGCCCCTATTATTGGAGTACACTCTCCAATACCCCTTCTTAAAGATGGGAATCACCACCCAAGTCTGCAATGTCAGGTGGAGATCTGGGGTGGTGCCTCTCAATTGACAGAGGCGTGTCATCTGAGACATCAGGGTCAACATCCAGGGTCTTTAGGAACTGAGGGTGAATCCCATCCACCCCAGGGGCCCTGCCACCAAGAAGTTGTTTCACTGCCTCAGTGACCTCACCCCTATCGATGGGCGAGTCACCCCCCTCATCCCCAGACTCCTTCCTCTATGGAAGGCATGTCAGTGGCATGTTAGAGATCCTCAAAGTATTCCTTCCACCACCTGACTATATCCTCAGTTGAAGTCAGCAGTTCCCCTCCACACTACACTTAAAATCCTAAAATCTTATACTTAAAACTAAAAGCTATTAGATTACTTAATGACAGGGGTCATTTAGAATATTTTTTCTATGATCATTCATTTTTAGACACATGTCCCTGTTATTCTGGCTTTGGAATGCTGTATTTTGTAGATATCCCACTCTTAAGCCACAGCAACCCTGCATGTTTGTACAGCTAGGGAGAGGGCCGAGAAGAATCCAAAAGACTCCTACCGACTTTGCTGGCACAAAGTATATGTCATGGGATCAGTTTTTAGTTATCTAATACTTGTGTTTATGATCAAATTTCTTTAGGTGTTATATTGGCTCAAAACATCTAGTTTATTCTACTTGCTTGTGGAAGAATGGGGGTGCAGCTGGATGATAGCGTCTTCACACCATGTTAGTTTAGAGCACTCATTTCACACCCTGCAGCAATTTCACCTTTGGCCCACAGTTTCACCACAGCCAGAGGGCATCAATCTCCATTAAACCAATGAAACCTTCTTCTCTCTGCTCACATTGCATCATGTGTGAAGGAAGCACAACAGCCAGCAAGCTTTACTTTGCTGACTGTTTTTTTTTTTTTTATCATCCTCAAAAACCACCTTAAAATATATTCAGGAATAAAGCTGATATTGTTTTCCAGCATAATGACTCAGGCCAAGAGCTTGTTGAGAGGGTGGATTCTCATTAGGCATACAAGCCAACTGTGCACCTTTGTTTACACTCAGACTGTGGAGCAGTGTGAATTAATACTAATGCTGAATGCTTATTTTCCTCTCCATAGTAAAAACTGCTGAGTAATAAAGGTGGCTGCTGCTCCTGTTTTGCAGATTATTGTAAACCTATAGACAGATTTCTTTTTTTAAAAACAGGCATTGGTGCCTGCATATTCAGAGGGCAAAACTGCATTGGTAGCCAGTCACAAAGCTGTAATGAACATAGAAAGGGCATTTTAAATTTAAGTCAATGAGAAACAAATGCAAACTAAGTGGGAAATAGTTTAGTCTTTCATTTGCATGTTGATATAACTTTATGTAAAATGATAGAAGAGGCAGATTAATTTAGAAATCTTAGGACTTTACTGATCATGGCATTGTGGGAGCTGTTTGTCCTGTTCTTATCTGACAATATTAGGAGTGTGGTTGCAGCGTTTGTGTCAGTAAGCTCAGTTTAGCTACTGATAATGGTGTGTCAAACCATTACTAGGCTACATTCCATGGTGGTACTCATTCATAATCTCTCATACAGAGTTCTGTATGCGTCAAGCAGCTCCTGAGTGATAACTGTATTTTTAATTCCGCGATGTTATGTGCAGTGTTGATGATGAAATGTGGAAAGCATAACGTTAAGAAGGTGTTTTGTTTGGGCAGTGTGACAGCTTGAAAATTCTATTTAAAATGTAAAATTTAAATTTTTTAAAATTAAAAAATTTTATTTGTATAGTGCCAAATCACAAAAACAGTCACCTCAAGGGGCATAAAATGAAGGTAAAGATATGTGTCACACATCAGAAGTGTGAGAATTGAACCCTGGTATTAGGCTTACCAAACTGCATACTTGTGTTTTGTTTTAAGGTCTTGTTTTTTTTACAGAGAAATATAAATTCAAATATTTTTAGTTTGCTTTATAGCAATTTTTTAATCACATGACATATTATCATTTCTTGTCATCTTGAGTCAAAATAGCTCCCTAACAAGCTACTGTTTCAAGTTGACTCAGTAGGTAATCGCTAGGTTGCTAACAGTTACACCTGGATAATGGTCAGTGTAACTCTTCAGTTTTAATCAGGCCTGTATCTATAGTCACGTGAAAAAGAAAGTATACCCTCACACATGACTGTAAAACCAACGACCTACAAAACAAATGACATTAACCCTACCTGTACTTTGTGCAAATGTGACTCAACAAATGTTAACGTGCTAGCCTGTGGCACTATGATGCTCGTACAGGTGGTATATTTGTATGTGTTTTGTCATATTTCCCCATCACCATTACGCTTGCTGCCTTTCACCTTGTATCATCTCACATCTACTTGTCTTGATTTTTTTTTTTTCTTTTACTTACCTTTTTCTACATTTGTCCTGACCTTTTCATAGCTCATCCTGGCTTATTATATGAAAAGCATGAGAGCGAGTATGGTGTATGACCCTCACTGTATGAATAAAGCATGCGTGTGTCCTAGAAGCTTCTCCCACCCTTTCTCTTTGTCTTTGTTCTCCTGTATAACTATTATCCTTTTCCCTCATAATCTTCAGTGCACCTTTCACCGCCCTGTTGCTCTGTCTGTCCTTTTTCACTTGCTCTTTTTTCCGACCACTGTCTCCTTATCTCTCTCCCCCATCTCTCCTTTTCTGTCTCTCCCTCCTGACTTCAGATGAGCTTATTGCCTTCCCAAGAGACTCACCACCCACCCACAGTTCTCTCTGATTGAACTTGGAAGCCTCAAAACTTCTGTGTTATGATTCAATTTTTTCTGACCTGAGCAAGGGGCGTGTACCCCACCATGATATCATTATATTAGTGGAACGGGACGACGCCATCATGGCAGAAGAGAGATTGGATCGTGAACGTAATCATCCTAATGCCCCCCAGCATCGAAAAGAAAGTATCAAACAGGATCAGGGTAATGGAGTGGAAGGCTGATTGAGATTTCAGTAAATTAATTAGGCCCCGGGAGAGGGCTGGGTTAAGGAGGTGTGTTGGATTGCAGAGTTCCATGAGAGACAGATGGGTGGGTGGGAAGCAGAGGTTGAGGGTTGGGTTGGTATATGAACTGAAAAGAATGAAAGAAGAAAAAGACCAGCACAGGAGTGTGTTGGGTACAGATGAGGATGACAGACTCTACTTTGCACCCACATCCACCCCTCAGCCTGCACAGGTTTAGAGAGAATGATGAGAGAGTGAATGAGGGTGCATGCATGTAAAAAACACGGCATGTGATTACAAAGGCAAGCAAAGCTAAAGCAACACAAATGTGAAAAAAGAACAATTGAATTTTTACTTTTTGGGACATACACACACATAGATACACATGCTGACAGAGACAGACAAGGGAACATTAAGTTCAAACCCCAAAGCTTCTTGCCTCTGTGTAAATGTCAAGATCTCACTTCCCCATAATGACCCTTGAATCACCAAGAATTCAGCCCCGAGCATGAGGTACATCCTGCTGATTCCATTATCCATGAGAAGGTTAGCCCATGGCACTGGCACTACAAAGACTCAAGGCCCAAAGGTGGTGTAGTCAGAAGATTAAAATCTCATCATAAATGTGTCCTAGAGAAGAGAAGAGGCAGGATATGGTTCATCACCAAGTTGTTTGCATCTACCTCGATAGCACATCACAAACCCATCACCAGTATTAGAGAAGTGTAAAGGCCGTTACACACTGAACGCGTTGCGAATAAACGACACGAAATTCTGATCCGAACTTGTCGTGTAATGTATATACACACCGAATGTGTCGCGTTTTTGCGGAAAATGCGTCCTCAAAAAACGCACTGTGAAAAAAACTGGAGTCGACATCAAGCCATGATGAGCTGGTCCGGATGTTTCTAAAGAAGAAAAGGAAGACACAGAAATTCTGGTTCCATCCATTTCTCAGGAGAAGGCAGCAGCAGGGAGAATTTCATGGTTTGATCCAAGAGTTGAAGCTGTATCATGACCGCTTTCATACATATTCCAGGATGTCAGTGGGGCAGTTTCAGCTGTTGTTGGCAGAGCTGGGACTGAGGAGGCAGAGAAATAATTTCAGAGAGCCGACTGACCTGGAGCATTGTCGACTTCATTTTTTTCACATTACGTTATTTGAATTATTCAGATCCGAACTTGGTGTGTATATACATTACACAACAAGTTTGGATCTGAATAATTCGGAATTTTGTTTTGCTTTTTCGCAACGCACTCAGTGTGAAATGGCCTTTAGTATCACGTTTTTTTTTTTCAACTTGATTCTCATTTTTTTATCTCATGGTTGGTGAACCTATAACTATGATGAGGTTAGAAAAATAATGGAAAAGACTCATGAATGAATGCAGGATATTCAACATCAAATTTTGTCTCCAAAGTGTCCACCGGAGCTGATCAGACCTACTCAAGACAGTGCTTAGGATTCTACTGACACAAAGACTCTGGTCAATTTTCAAAATAAAAGACTCTGTTCAGACTAAACTCACTGAACTGAAACACTCCTGGTATGGTTTGACGCTATGCAAAGGAGTGAACAAAACTGTGACGCAATGTCAAAAACACGCACCTGGATATTGGATATTACACCTTGAGCATCCTAGATCAAAAAAATTTATTTCGGCTGCTCCCTTATTCACAAGGGGTTGCCACAGCAGATGACTCCACATATTTGCTCTGTTAGATTGTTATGACCTTCCTGATGCAACCCTCAAGGGATTTGTGTCTCCTCCTAGTCTCAAACAGTGGACCTTTTGCATGTTTTGGGTGGGATAAGACCAAAGAAAGGATGGTTTCTTACTGTAAATTGAAGTAAATCTGAAAAATCACCATGAGCTGAATTTTCCAGAGTGTATTAAGCCACCTTGCTTTTACAATGCTGCATGGAAAGTCACGGAAAGTGCATGACACTCTAGCACACTTTGAAGAAAACTGTCAGATCAAACCAGTAGGAAGACCAGGGTTAGCACACTATTTTTTTATTTTTCACTGATACAAAATTGACTAAATAAAGAAAACAAGACTTAAATAAACAAAAGTCCTGTCAAAAGGTTTCCTAGTAGTAATCTCAGAGAATGACTTACAAGCTCAAAACCACCTCGCAGGAGAGGGAATGAGTCTAAACTCTTGGGGTGGTCTAAGACATACCAGCATTTCACAGTGGGTGATAGAAAAAGTAATCAACTGTGACTGAAGTCAAACACAACTCAAAGCGTTGCGAGAACTACTTGAACACCAAGGGGTCCTCACTGTCATGCACTTGTCTCCACAGTCTGACCTCAACTGAATTCCGGATATCACAAGAAGCTCACTGTAACTATTGCAGCTTTGAAAAATGCTTGTCAGTTTCACAATATCCTTTGTGTGTCCTTTGTTTTCATGACAGCATGCAGTAAAACTGTCACTGATGCCACATGTTTGGGAAAAACTTCAACTATCTCAGCATGATTTACAGAGGCTTAACCTGACTCATTTATTTCTTTTTTTTCTTAGATTTTATTAGTAGTTTCAATTTAAACTAATAATAATAATAATAATAATAATAATGATAATCGAGGGCTGTTAAGCAGTTTAAAAGGATCCAAACACCAAAGATCCTCTAAAGAATACAGCAAAGTAACCTCAAGGCACTCCAGAACAGAACATGAACCTCTCATAGTACAAAAGGAAAAACAACAAGTTTAAATAAACTCAAAACCCTGGGTCCAAGACCCAGGGACCATGACAAAAAGATACATGGTAAGCAAAGGAACTCAGTACATAAATATGATTAATCAAGTATACAGGATTCATATGCAAGGGGATAAGTAGTTAAAACGGGTAAAGACACAAGCTAAATTGCTCATGAACATAAATTTCCAATACACTCTAATAATGAATTCTTTGGTTAATTTTAAAGAGCTCCAGGTAGCTGGGGCATAAGAAAGAAAACAGTTCTTCCAAGCGCACTACAAACTTTGGGCCACATCAGACTCACTCCAGTGACTGCAGAGCGCCAGTGTACTATAGAAGTGATGTATAATGGCACCTTCCCAAAGAGAGCCTTATAGAATACTAGCATATGGCTATCACATCTTTCAGACAGTGAAGGCCATCCAACTTTTTCATATAAGATTCAATGTTAAGTGTTTTAAACATCACCACTAATAAACCTGAAGGCAGTGTGGTGAATAACATTCAGGACCGAAAAAGGTGGATTAAGAGGCTTATGGCTGTAAATCACAAAAATCCAGAGGAGCGAGAAAAGTTGCTTCAACTATCTCTTTTCTGCAAAACAAAAGAAAGTTAGTTCAGTTTCTGTACAAGAGACCAAGTTTGTGTTGTAATTTCTTAAGGTTAATTTTAACATTAAGGCTTTTGAACATAAGTTTGTCATCTATTGTGTAGGAAGCTATTCTGTAAGGATCTCAATACTGGAGCCTTGTACGTAAGCAAAGTGAAAATTACAGCCATCACCTCTCGCTCTAAAGAACAACACTACTGGTCCAAGCAACCCTACCAGTATTCAGCTGAAAGCATAATATTAAATCTAACGCAAATCAGCATTGCATGAGCATATTTGCATATGACAGGGTTGTCGTGGCAAATTCGCAACAACCGTGATTAACCAGACGGAGAATGTAGTGAATGATATTACAGTCACATATGCTCATAGCAACTACTGTGCAGGTCTCTTCTGAATTTATTTTCCAGGCTACAGTGGCTGCAGCCTAAAAATTTGCATTGTCATCTTTAGATATGCTTCACAGGATTTTTTTACATACAGACGCTGGAGCATGTTCTTCCTGGGGCCCTACAAACTGAACTTAGTGATTCTATCATATTTGACTCTTACTTGGAGGTGTGCCATGAACAATAAAACCCAATCTGACACTCTTTACAACTCTTGTGATGTCATCTTTCACTTGTACTTTGGATATCTGTGCAATCCCTCTAAACCATTCCTGTCCTTGAGTTGCCAGTGTTTGACTTAGTTTCTGATCACACGCACCAAATAGTTGGAGATTGCCACAGTGGTGCTGAATCGCTCTTTAACAGAGGATAGAGACATTTAATTCACATCAAGCACACTGCTGTAAAATGAGTTATGCAGAATGTAAAAAATGGTGAAAAAAACAAAAAAAAAGACAGATTACCAGATGAGTACTGTGCGATATTCATTTTTTTAGCACTATTGTAATGGAGTCTTGACATTTGTAGAAAGAGTAGAGTAGAGAGAGTAGATGAGTAGAGGTTTCCAGCACAACTTTCCTTTCTTCTAAGGTGCACACAGAAGAAGCTAAAGTCTGAAGTTTAAAACTGAAATATTTAGAAAAACTTGTCTGACCCGCGTCTTTTGGCTTGTAGCCTTCATCAGGCTGATGATGATTCTGATGAAGGCCACAAACTGAAAACACACTGATGAAGGCCACAAGTCAAAATGTGTCAGTCAGACAATAAAGTTGTTCCATACAGCACAAGTGTCCGGAGCTTTAACCTCTTCAGAGTCTTGACAGATCACAGATGCACTAAATCTAAAGAATCAAAAGGAATTTTAGCTGGGATTTCATCAGCTCACAGAGCAACCATTTGTCCTGCTTGGGGATCCCTTTACAGCCAGCAGGACTTCTTGACCTGTCCCTGGGCAGTTTTTCTTTTATCTTTCAAACATTCTTTCTCTGCGTTTGGTCAATGTTTCAAAGGTTGGACATGACAAATGTAACTGCAACTCCACAAAATCAAACAGCAGCCATCAAACGACAGCCAGCATAGAGGGAGAGCTACTTTTGACTTTACTCAGGGCTGAAAAATCCCATTTTTTACTTTTAACAGACTCAAGAGTTTTCTTAAGGTGACAAAGTGCAAGAAACTGTCACATTAAACAACTCTTTAAACAACACAGACTGCATAGCAATAAATCAAACTGTCTCAACTAAATGATGCTCCCACCTCTTTAAAATGTTTACAGATTTTTCTCAAGGCATAATTGAATCCTTTGTTAAGAGTCACTGTGGTTTGTATCCGCTATTGGGATTCTAAGTAACCTACTATGATTTGTTTAAAACACAATATATCTTTTCTTGCAAGTACCATTCCTGCCCAAGGGAGCTTTACAAGTGCCTAGCAGTATAAATCAACTGCACTTTCAGTAAATCAAACAGAGTACAGTGCAGGGCTGTATTTCTCCTGCCTTAGCACTTAACCCTTGCATGATTAAGGGCAGTAACCTCAGTAACGGCCACTAGCTGGGAGCGGGTAAGGTTTGGCTGCTTGTTGGTGTAAATACAAGAGGATGAGCCAAAGCAACATGTCAGTCACCCTAAAAAACAAAGTCCAAAAAGTACAAGCTGAGCAGCTCGACCTGTGCCATGCCTTAGCTTTCTTATCTTTGAAGCTGCTGTCTGAGTTATCTCAGTGGACTTAAAAAGTGATTTCAGAGTGCAAACACATATCAACTAAATCAAATGTGGCACAACTCCCCTGAGAAACTATTATATTTGGGGAACATTGGCTTCTAGCAAAGTGTCTAACCTTAAGATGAACTCAGAACAGTTGACTGGACATGTGAACCTTTTCGGTTTGATCTAACTGCTGTTAAAGTTTCCCCTTTCAAGTTAAAGGTGTGTGGCAGGGATATGCTCGTACTGAGCCAACTTCAGTTGTAGCTCAAGATTCCTTTTTGTCAAAACTTAATGGTGTATTTATTTACTTTAGGGCCCGATTGCCCTAATTCTTTCAGGGGCATCCTCTTGAATGAATTACAGTTAGATCTGGATCTGTGATGAAGCTCTCAAAGAATCTAAGTAGCTCTGGGGATTCTTCTGGGGGAATCACTTCCCCCTCATGTAAACACATGTATGAACATAAAATCTGAGTAAAATCAATACTAAAAATACCATTTATTATAAGAAGTGACTGGGATAGGGTGGGAACTGCAGCAGCAGATTGTGCTGTTGGTGTACAACCCTTTGTCTTCTGGTCATGGTGGTGGTAACAAAAAAACTGTCAAAGAATCTTCTTGCAAATAGAACAACTTTGGATTTTAAACTGTGTTTGACATGGTGAAAGTGCAGATTTGAACTCAAACCATGATTTTACCTACTCCTAAGCACATAGTCTAACACCTAAACCAAACCAAGTAATTTAAAAGTTTGAAAGTTTTTTGAAACAGGCGTAAGGCGCAACTTTCACTTTGAAGCAGAATGTTTTTGTTTCTGGTTTGTGTCACTTTTTCGAGTTTCACTACAGCTCAGAGAGTAAAATGGTGAGTGTTTACTGACAAGTCAGTGTATATCATGCAAACTGTGGATGACCAATCTGTCTGTGACCAAAGCAACCACAAGGAGGTTTTTGGTGCAGCGACTTCTTTGTAACCAATTTCGGCAAGCGTCAGCCAGCATCCTCCACTTGCATCCAGTCACTGGGGATTTATGCTTCAGCGGGAAATCTACACCGTAACCTACAGCATAACCTGACATGCACCTCTATAGAAATGTAACTACACATCGGTTCAATGCAGCCCGCAACTATTGTGATTGGCCTGTTCAGTACCGTCGATTCCTCCTGTGCATTTCCAGCTACTTTTTAAAAAATTCATCAGTGAGAGAATAACAATCATTTGAATACAAGGAATAATAATCATAGCATTAATGTAAGGACTCACAAATGTCAGCAAATTCCTGGAGAGAGATTGCTGAAACTATCAGAATGGATGTGAGGGAATGTACAAAGGAGTGGAAACACCAGAGGGACAAATATGTCTGCCCCCAAATAAAATGACCACAACAAAGAGTGGGGATCCAGGAGGGAAAAAGTAAGTAAGTACAGTAAGTACAGAAGACTTGAATTCATGTTGCAAGAAACATGAAGCTGGTTTCCAAAGGCATCCTGATATTAAGTATTATAAATCCATGGGAGAAGATCTTGCAGCCTTTCAAAAATCCTGGTCAGCTCTTAGCTCAGCTCAGTCCTATCTGCAAGACAAAGATGCTGGGTAAAATGCTTGGCTCAGATGGCTGCTGGTGGAAGTTTCATCTTGACTTAGCTGGAGGGGTCACCGAGATACAGGCTTCAGATCCAGCTCTTAAGCTTCACAGACCAGGAATGACTTACATGCTTCTGTGCTGGTTAGTTTCTCTCTTCAGTTTTCAGCCTTCAGTGGTAACTGCAGCAATGTATTGTTGTACTTTGAATACTTGAGAAAGTACAATGCAAGAGGTAGTTCCTTGCCCTGAATGATACAGAGGAGAGCAAGTTACCCTGGCTTTTAATCCTTAGTATGGATCAACCATCAAAAACACGGTATCCTACATTTCCCGTAATGGAAATCAGTAGACTTTTTTTCTTAGCCCATCCCTGCTTGGTGAATTTTAATTTCCTTTAAATCCCATGGTTCTGAGAACAGAGTTTTAATTTGTAAATCTCAAGCACAACCACATATCACATGGTTTTCTCTTTTCTTTTTTTTTTTTCTCAGATTTGACAGTGCTCCTCCTGAGCCACAGAAAACATTACACAGCTGCTTTCATAGGCTAAGCAGTACTGTCCTTGACCTATGTGTGAAATCTTTGGAGTGGCCCTTTAATTACTGCCATTATCAAACTAATCAAGCAGATTCCATCTTTCACAATAGTCGAGAGACTGTGGGAGTACAGGCTGCATTAGATAAGAAACTCTACTTCCAAAAAAAGAGGTTTGTCTGCAAAATAAAACCAGTTTCTTGTGTTTCAGATGTTTTTAATGTCATGTTCATTATGCGCTGTACACAAGCTTTTGTTACTCGTTTACCCTCCTCCTAGTAAAACACAAAAATCCATTATTTTGAGCCATTAATCACTTCGTACCTCCTACATAACACAGATTCACCAAGTGGTGTTCAGTGGATGACTCAGTGAGAAACTCTAAATGGATGAAGTGGAATATGATGTCTTCCACCGTAAAGCAGCCAGATGGAACACAACTTAACCACTTTTTTTTTTTTCTTTAAAGGCAGAACACGTCCATACTACAATGGAAATATGTTTCTTCATCTTATTGGAGTTTAACAACTTATTTCTGAGTTTTCTAGTTTTGGGTAGAGGTTGTTCGTATTCATGAATATTAATCGACTAAGATAAGAGAAAATTACATGTGTACATTTAGTTTTAAGGATTTTTGCCTTGGGTTCACAAAGCCTCTGTACTGTATGCCTCTCACTGTAGAAAATCTCCTATACAGTGCATTACTGTAATAAATAGCTGGGAGTCACATGAGATTCTTAGGCAATAAAGAAGGACTTATTGATGTTTTCAGCAACAACTGCAGAATTCTCCATAGTTCATGTCTATAATGTGCTGCCTGCATGTACAGAACTCATAAGTAAACTTTGACTGAACTAGCTAGACAGGCTAGATTGGATTCCATGGAGGGGAACACTAATACAGGGAAGCTGCTGTAGATCTCTGACCGGCTCCCCAAAAGGGCACAGCCTTTTCCTCCAAAACTGTATAACCTTTTCCTATAAATTATTGTTTCTTTGACATAAGCAGCTCTGACTGAACTTAAGTTTCTGAAATAGTGGCTTTGCTCATTTGGGAAATCCTTCATTTCGCATAAAACCTACACAGCTAAGATGCTGTACCAGGACACATTTAGGGAATAGAAGGGCTTTAAAGCTGGCCAGTATTACTCAATATATCACTGACAGTGGTGACTGGATAAAGTTTAAAAGTGGGGCCTGTCCTTACTATATCATACTCTATATTACTTGCTGAACACTTAGCGCATTTCATGCAGTACAATTCAGAAAATGCACTAAGACCATAAACCTCAAGAAACCTGTCTTTTTGGAAAGCAGTTAATATATAGTGCTGTGCAAAAGTCTTGAACTACCCCCCTTTTGTTCTGCAGCGATTTAATGAAACATGTGCAAACATACATGGAAGTACAGTATATACACAATTGAAAGTCAATATTTGGTATTTGACCAAATGCATTCTTTAACACACCCTGAACTCTCTTGGGCAGCTTTCTTGTAATATCTTTAAGTAGTCTTCAACAATAGTTGTGCAGACTTCCTGAAGGACATTCAAAAGCTCTTCTTTGGATGTTGGCTGCCTTTTCTGTTAAGATGATCCCACACTGCTCCATTAATGTTGAGGTCTGGGCTCTGGGGAGGCCAATCCATGACTGATAGTGTTCTATTGTGTGTTTTTTCTATACAGGTATGTTTTTACAGCATTGGCAGTGTGTTTGGGATCACTGGCAACAGCCTCATTTTTCTACATGATCAACAATCAGATGCTTTCCAGATGGTATTGCATGGTGGATCAAAATCTGACCACACTTTTCTCCATTCATAATTTCAGCAATTTAGACAAAATCCCCAACACCACTGGCTGAAATGCAGCCCCAAACCACAATAGATCCTCCACCATGTTTTAAATATTGGCTGTAGACACTAACTGTTGTACCTCTCTCCTGACCTCCTCCTTCAGTCCAGTTTTTGTGTAATTTGACATACCTCAGCCTTTTCTCCCTGTTTCCCTTCCTTGAGAATGGCTTCTTGACAGCCATCCGTCTATTGAGACCATTTCTGATGAGGCTTTGGTGAGGCCAGGTGCATCTCTCAGGTCCTGTGTCAGGTCTTTGTTGGATTTCTTTCTATTTCCTAAGGATATGACTTTCAGACACTGTTCATCTGCTGTATATACTTTTTTATGCCTGCCATTTCTTCTTTTGTCCTCCATTTGTCAAGTTTCCTCAATTTTTTAAGGGCACACCGCATAACATGCCAAGATATGCCATGTTTTTAGCTAATAGCTCTTTGGGAAACACCTTGTTGGTGCAAAAATATAATTGTATGCCTGTCAAACTGTTATCTCTGGCATCTGTCATAGATTCAACTAAAGAAATGGGATTGAGTTATGTGTTTTTGCTAGTAACAAAGTGCCTAAAGACACAATTTAAAATTGGTTCTTTGCTAATTTGTCTGTTGTGTGTAGACACAACACTGGTTCATCCCTGCAGAAATATTGCAGAAATCAAGCCTGCAGAAATATTGCTCAAGACTACATTCAAAATAACAAAGTCTGGCTCCTTGGAAGCAAAATATAAAGAAATGGGGGGGTGGCTTGAGACTTTTGCGCCAGTACTGGATTTGGTTATTCTGGGTAGTTAGCCATATTGCAAATTTGTTTTTGTTTTTTTTTTTTATGAGAGGTTCTCAGAAACATAGTGAGGAAGCTTAAAACCATAGTGTAATTTTATGCTCATATCTACCACAAGCAGCAGCAGTAGCTGTTAATATGAAATACAAAACAGTTGGTACAATAAATATACTGGCGAGCTCCAGCTTATTACATCATTAAATACTTGGACTTAACAAACAACTGAATGACTATGAGCCATTACACTATCTGTCCACTTTATGATCTATTTTCCCACAAAATAGTATTGCCTCTTTAAAGGTCTTAGTTTCTCTGTGGTAGACAGTCTGGAGACAGTTCAATTGCAGTCATAAGTGTAAAAATCTGGACGCAATAGATGTAATGTCATCTTTTGTTCAAATGCTTATCCAGCCTTGTCAAGATGCATTTAGGGGGGGCTGGGGTAATTGAAGTGTCCATTTTCTCCTGGATACATACCAGTGAAGAAACATAATTTCTACACATTAAGACGACATAGCAGTACTTCCTTTTGGCACCTTTACAGTGGGAGCCATTAATCGCCCATTGTCCACTGGCTAAGAGGCTCAGCAGAGCAGTATTACAAAATTAATTAGGATATACAGTGCCTGCTTCGAATGTAAAGTGAGTCAATTAGTTCATATATTTGCTTCAGTCCAGTACCACAAGTCCCTAAAGAATGAAAGCGTAGACACATTTGATTTCTGCTCTGCTACTTCCCAGCCATCTGTCACTTCCAGTCTCTGTCTTGTCCTCACTCTCATTCCTTTTCTTGGGATCGTTTCTCTCAACGTATATTTTCAGCTCTTTTTTTTTAGTGTGTTGAAATCTCCACTCCACTTACTAGATTTTCTGATCATTCAATGGCATCTCACACTTAATAAATCAATAAATGTAAATTCAGTAAATGTAAGTGACTCTGATGCCATGACAGTTATTCCAAACACATGATAACTGTGTTTGTGTACTGAAAGGTCACAAGATCGTATGCTAGCGTATATATGGTGATGTTCATTTCAAAGGAGATGCACTTAAGTAGGAAACTGAACAAACTTTGTGTTTCGGACCAAAACAAATAAAATAAAAAATGCTGTCTAGTTGCTTTGGGGGTTTTGGGTTTGGGTTGTCTTGAGTTCTGATGGTGATGTCAGTGCATCAAAAGCTGGAGGTGGTTACCAAAAACGCCCAAAGAAGAGTAATATTATTTTTAGCAGCTTGTCAGTTTAGCTAGCTTACTGTCTGCAACATTTTTCTAAATCTTCACTGGTACTCACTGATTCTGCTCCCTTACTTATGCCTACCTAACGTTTTTATCAGACAGAACTGACAATGTAAATTGGAACAGGACATTCAGTCTGAGGAAAGACAAAATGAGCTTAAGACTTTTCAAGATATGACTACAATATATCTGTGTAGATTGCATACCCATAATCCTTCACTGTGAGCAGGCAAATACCTACACAAATGGACACACATGCAGTACTATCAACCTCCCATAAGCTTTTGCAACTACTTTTTGCAAGGTCAAGCATACCATGTCAAGCTTTTAAGATACACAGTCTGGAATCAGATTGCTTTGGACTACATTCACAAACAAAATCTATAACCTGGCAACCTGACAGATGACAAAAAAAAAATGCTGTTGTGTTCTCTTTTTTTTCTCCGTCCTTCTGTTTCTCCTTTTTTTGTCTACACAAAGCCAACCCTCCCCTCTCATCTCCTGCCCCTTGGTAATAGCACATTAGTTTGTAGGACATTAGTCAGTAAAAATGAAAGCATATGGCGCGTAATATTTACTTGTAATGAGCCCGAGAATCATCATGTGCGGAAACCAAATTATGAGTGCCTCATTTTGTGGCAGCCCAATAAATATTTTACCCTGTAAAAGTATGGATGACATCGGAGGATGAGCGAGCCACCTGTTCGTGTCTGCTAAATGATTTACCAGATGTCTTGTCTTCTTTCTATTTTGTCTTCTGTTGCCTCGTTCATTTCGCTATTTCTTCAGGTCCACAGAAGAGGGAGGGGAGGATTTACAAGTACACTGAGGGAGTCTCAAGCTAATATAGGAACAGAAACAGTGAGCATGAAGGAGATTTACAAACTTTCTTGAGCATTCTTCACACTACTGAACGATTCAAGCTTGGATACCTAACGTCTCTGCCCATTCACTTAAGTGCTACCGGTGTTGCTACACGTCATGCATCATTGATGCAAACACAGTTTCGCTATCACACCTTTTGTTTTTTTTGTGCATTTTCTCTCTGTGGGATTTTTATCATGTACATGCAAATGCTGCAAAACTTGCTTTTAACAAACAAGTGTTTTAGCAGTTAGTGCTTCAAATTATTAATAATTAAGTGCTTGATAGGTATTGAATAATAATTTGTCCAGCTATTCATTTGAGACTGATTGCAGTTTTATACAGCAAATTCCCATGAAGGCATTTAGTTACAAAGACAAGGAGAAAGTATCATTTAGTGCAAGTATAAGCATGTGCATGGTAACAGTTATCCGTTTCAATTTGTGATGTATTCAATTAAACACTCAGGAACTTTATCAATAATGAGAAATTGAGCAGATGAGCTGTTGGTTTAGGTAAGCCACAAAGTCAAGCTCAGATGCACTTCTGGAAGATCAGCTGATCTAGGCCACATCAGCTGATGGCTCAGTTGATACGCTTCTGCACTTGCAAATGACAAATCTTTTATATGGCATGCTTTTTAGGATGCTTTAGGTGTTCCACCTTCTGGTAGTTGCTTTTTCCTGCAGCTATTTCCTTCAGTCCAATCAAATGTGTTGAAGTGAACCAAACAAAATGTGAGGAATAATAATAAACTGTGGTAATATTGCTCCTTGAGGACTGCATCATGTATGTCATGAAAGACAGTAAGCAAGACTGACTAGAAGGACTTTATAGTCTGTTGTGTCTCTATGAGACTTTATGACTCCATAAACCTACTCAACCTGATCGGACTCATCGACCACTGTAACAGACAAAAATATTGATTAATAAGAGACCCAAGGTTGACCAATTATCTTTTTCCACTTTCTCTGGTATTATTATTATTATTTTTATTTAAATTATATTTTAATTTACTAATGGCTTTCATTTTTAATTGCTGTCTGGTCAGGTTTAGTCACCAAATTGGGTCATATTTAGAAAAGGATTGTCATTTGGTCAATTCAGCATCTACTTACTGCTTCAAAGCTCCTTTTTTCTTCTAGGTTGGATTGGTGAAGAAGTCTCCAAAGGTTGTGTGGTACAACCACATATGTTCATGCATATAAAGAAAAAGATCATATTTTGTGGCTTTTTCAAACTTTAACCTACAAAAGAGTTAAATACCAGACATACTATCCTGTTCAATGTCCATGTACAAACCTCTCATGGCAAAGAAGTTTAAATACACTACGTTTTCACACATTCACAAGCAGGAACAGGTAACCGCATTCTAAACTGTGGACATTGTATATATTATATATAGTGACAGTTCAGAAAGATAATAAATAATTACAAAATTATTGCTCAACATATAGAATCCATCCTTTTTTCAAGATTGCGCTGCCAGGGTTGCCACCGTTGCAGCAGCTTTTGCTAAAAAAAAAAAGAAAAAAAGAAAAAAAGAAGACATCATTACAATGTTGATAGCTTCTAATGTATTGTTCATCACTGTTGTTATATTGTACCTTTTACTATGTCTACACATCACCATGTACAAAAATGTACAAAACTAAATACTAAGGAGCCTCTAACATTTCTTTTGCTCTGTACATTTGCATATAGTCAGACCTCACACACCAATCTACAGAGATACTGTCTCAAAAAACAAGTCAAAGCCACTCACTCACAAACACACGCAGTCCACACATGTAGATCATGCTTTCAAACAAATGGAGAGATGGCATTTTGACATTAAGAGGAAGAGAAATACATAAATCCCTCCCACTATACCTGGGATTTGGGCCAACACACACACACTCTGTCTCTGTAACTCTTGGGAGAACAGGAGCCTGGTACAGGAGGGCTCAGATGGTGTGTGTGTGTGTGTGTGTGTGTGTGTGTGTGTGTCCACCTCCTCATGTCCTGAATAGCTGTCTTTTCTATTTTTCTTGTTTCTTCCTCTTCCTGTCTCTTTTTCTTTCTCATCATTGTCTCCTTTCCTTCCTTTTAAGTCTCCTTTACATTCTTTGCACTTAGCCACATGCCTTTCTGCCTTTTCCTGCCAGCAGCAGCCACACTCCTCTCCTGGAAATAGCAAATAAAAAAGTCACAACTGCAGCAGAACTAAGTGTTATTCCATTCACCGACCTGACACTAAATCCTGTATTTTGTTTGAACTGACAATTGGACGTGAACGTCAGTAGAAGCAAGACAGAATACGTGTGTGTAGATGAGAGAGTGGAAAGGTGAACATGCAAGCAGCAGAGGTAGTGAAGGTAGATAAGTTTAAATACCTGGGCTCAACCATCCAAAGCAACGAACAGTGAACAATAGAGGTGAAGAAGAGAGTGCAGGCAGGGTGGAGTGGAGTGTCAGGGGTAATTTGTGACAGAATGATGGCAGTAACAGTGAAAGGGAAGGTTTACAAGAAGGTAGTGAGACCTGCTATGATGTATGATTTGGAGACGGTGGCACTAACAAAAAGACAGAAGGTGGAGTTGAAGGTGGCAGAGCTGAAGTTAAGATTTTCACTGGGAGTGACCAGGATGGACAGGACTGGAAATGAGTATATCAGAGGAACAGCTCAGTTTGAGTGGTTTGGAGACAAAGTTAGAGAAGCATAGATGAGAGGGTTCGGACATGTGTAGAGGAGGGATAATGGATATATTAGAGAAAGGATGTTGAAGATGGAGCTGCCAGGCAGGAGGAAAAGAGGAAGAGCACAGAGAAGATTCACGGATGTAGTGAAGGAGGACATGCAGGACATGTAATTTCTGCATAAATCAAAACATTCTACAAACTGAACAACATTAAATCAACCCATGAATCACCCATCACTAAATCAACCCCAATCAACACTAAACCCATGTATCACTCTTTTCTTCTCTTACTAAGCACTCAAAGCACATTTATAGTACCACATTCAATCAGTGCTTTATTCTGTCTTAAACAGCATCACACACACTCACAAGAGATATATCTCTTTTGGGATTCAATATTTTGCCCAAGCATACTTCGACATGCTGACTTGACATGCACTGACCATAGGCATTAAAACAGATGGACATAGCCACCGTGACGTCACCCACTGGTTTCTGAAGTCCCGTTCTAAAGTCTCAAGATGAGCATTTCCACTGTTGTCATCTTGGTTGCAAAAAACCCATGTGACGAGAAAGGGGCGCATCTGACTGTGAATGAAACTGCACACTTATTGGGTAATTACTTGTGAATGCAACTCATTAGCCAGTGAGCTTGCTTTGGGCAATAGATGCCCATTTTGAAATGACCGAGATTTGCAAAATGGACTCCGCAGGAAAGTGTTTACAGAGGAGTTTACGCATTGGCTTCATTTTACCATTTTACCTGTCCATGTTTTATGCTGTCTGTTGCACTGACTTTTCGATTAGGAAAGCGTTTTCATTTTATCCTAAATAGAGAGGTACGGTGCTATATTTTGGATTGACTTGGGGTAGGTTACCTTAGCTATGTTTCTTTAGATATATTTGTATGTTTGTTTGGCCTTGGTTCATGAAGCTAAATCCTAAATCTTACATTACAATCTTTACATTTGTGACAATCAAACTTGTTTCTGCAGCAGCTTTGGACCTAAGGAAGGTTGGTTATGCAATACATCACATGGCCCTGACTATCAAACAGCAAAAAGAAGACAGAGCAAAACGAAAATGAATATTTAATTTAAAAAAAAAAAAAAACTGCACACTTGATTAGTTGGAAAATTATTTTTTTCTAACATGTTTCCTGAAGCAACATGGTGAAGATCTGCTGTATCTGCTAGCCCAGTCTTAAAATCTAATAGAGATAGTATCCAAAAACTGATTAATGGAGTAACTCAAAAGTCTTCTGAGTGGTATTAACAGTAAATATTAGATTATAACTATGGCACAAATTATTTCCGGAAAGAGAGTGGTAAGCCAAAACCTAGTATCATACACGGTGAAGAAGTCCAAATTGTGGATACTTATACTTATAAATATTTGGGAACAGTGTTTGATTCTCAGCTTAAGTTTGATGCAAACACAGAGTCACTGCTTAAACGTGGACAGCAAAGGATTTACTTGTTGTGGAAGCTGAAATCTTTCAGTGTTTCTAAGAATATTGTATGTCCATCCATCCGTGCATTTTTTTCTGCTTATCCGGGGCTGGGTCATGGGGGCAGCAGCCCAAGCAGAGAAGCCCAGACCTCCCTCTCCCCAGCCACCTCCTCCAGCTTATCCAGGGGAACAATGAGGCATTCCAAGGTCAGCCAAGAGATATAATCTCTCCAGTGTGTCCTAGGTCTGCCCTGGGTCTAAACCCGGTGTTGCATGCCCGAAACACCTCATCCAGGAGGATCCCAGGAGGCATCCTTGTCAGATGCCCGAACCACCTCAGCTGGCTCCTTTCAATTTTATGTAATTTGTATTATTCTGTTATTGAAAGTCTTTTAACATTTTCTTTCATATGCTGGTTTTAGTGGGTTGTCTGTGAAGGACAGGAACAGTTTGAACAGTATTGTTAAAGTCTGCTCCAAGATTATTGGAGTTCAGTTAAAAGACCTGAGCACACTCAGGTTGGTGCTGTAGTGCACCCTTGAGGAAAACAAACCACTACTCAAATTTTTTCATACCTTCTTCTATTAAGCTGCTAAATGCTGAATGTCAAGAGTAGTAGTTTGTTCTTACTTCATTTGGTCATGTATAAGTCCATGTGTGGGGTTTTGCTCGGAGACCTTAACACTGAGCTACTCACTGACAAACTTAAAATGAATGTTGTATGTTGAATGTTAGACTGTGGCTTCTCTATTATTACTTGTAAGGAGTTTATTTATTTCAATTTTATTTTTTATTTTGATTGTTTGCTGATTGTTGCGATGGTGGACTGTCAAACTGAATTGCCCATTGTGGGATGAATAAAGTTATCTGGATCTGAATCTGAATCTGAAATGAGCCTTGAAATATCGGCCAGTTTTTACATTCAACAGGTAGGCTTGCAAATGAAAATTAAAATGGGCTGGCATTTATAGCAGTTCCCCAAGCCTTTGTGCTAAGCTAGGCTACCAAAAAGGGCTACATATGTATGTTTGTACTGGAGACGTTTTGAGGTTTTTTCAAAAAAGGATTTACATGTTATCTATTTTTCTATCTCTGATAATCTTATTGACCACTCAATATGCAAACTCATCTCATCCTTTTCTTCCTTTTCTCTGTTTCTCTTCCTCTGAAAAGTATTCTCAGGGTTTTTCCCACTTCACTTTTGGTCTCTTCTTTCATCCCATTTCCTCGCCTCTTTCTATCTCGGCCTCTTTCTCTCCTTTTATGAAAAAAAAGTATCACCTCTTCTCAAGGATGTCCTGGATTTGCAGCTACGCTATCACCATGGGGACTGTTACCAGGGAGATAATGAGAGAGAGCGATACAGAGCGACCAACGGATGAAGTGGAGGTGGTGGCAAAGGGGGAACTCAAGTTTCATGTGGCCTTCTTTGGCTCAGTGGGACATCAGTGTTGAATAATTACAGAGAAACAAACTATGAACTGATAGGCAGGTAAAGCATAAGAGATGAACTAAACAAAATAATAGAAAGAAACCAAAGGTTTTTCCATTTTAAACAAAGGTAATAATAAGGGGACAGGCAGGTGGGTAATTGTGTCTGATATATATTTTAAAGCCTATGTGGTACAAGGAAACTGGTTAGTGGCTCAAAGATGTGGAGAGACTTATGAGAGAAAGATGAGACAGGATAAGGAAGGGAGGAAAAATGTAAGAGAGATGACTTAGGGAATGGAGTAAGGATGCTATGATAAGAGGAGAAATGATGAAAAGGAAATGAGAGATACAAAAACTCAGGGTGGTAAAAGTCTGTGGCGGTATGACAGGAGAAGGAAGATCTGATGATCAAAGAAGGCATGGAAAAACAGAAAGCTGTAGGAGTGTGACAACAACAAGATAGTACACTGTTGACATATATATATGTATATATATATATATCAAAACAAATGTATACTACCTGACGTCGGAGCGAGAGGGCGGGGTTCAAATCCCGACCAGGGCATGCATCCAGTAAGGGCCCCCAGGCTAGGCTCCCCATGCTACCCAAAGCCTACCTCGGTACATGAGCGAGAGACATATACGTCGCCTGGATTAACAAGGTCCGCATCAGTTGTTGAGGAACCAGGACATACTGATGAGAAGTGGGCTACTGGAACACGAAGGTATAAGCGGACAAGGGATGAGAATAAACAGCTCGAGGACTAGTGAGTGTCAGAACCACTATCAAGGATGAAATAACAAGCTTCCTGATGGCCACAACTGATCATGTGCTTAGTGAATACCTCAGGTAGCAGAAACCCGAGAAACAAGAGGAGCAAGGACACTAATCATGGCAGCACAGGAACAAGCCCTAAGCACAAGATCGATAGAGGCTGGGGTCTACCACACCAGGCAAGACCCCAGGTGCAGGCTGTGCAAAGATGCCTCAGAGACAATCCAGCACATAACAGCAGGGTGCAAGATGCTAGCAGGCAGGGCATACATGGAACGCCATAACCAAGTGGCTGGGATAGTATACAGGAACATC
>VUQS01043263.1:0-23079 GCA_015108495.1 Heterochromis multidens
CCCTCACATATACTAATGTGCCACAAACAGGACTTTAATATCACCAACCATTCCCATGTTATTACGGTGTATCCATATAAATGGCCCACCCTGTACATATATACACACACACAAACACACACACAGACATACTTGTCTTGCTATCTTTGTGAGGACATCTCATTGACATAATGCTTTCCCTAGCCCCTTACCCTAACCCTAACCATCAAAAATGAATGCCTAACCCTAACCCTTAGCCTAAACCTAACCATAACCTAATTGTAACCCTGACACTAAAACCACATTTTGAGCCTCAAAAATGCCTTCAACCTTGTGAGGACCGGCATAAAGGTCCTCACAACGACGAAATGTCCCCACAAGTATAGTAGCATGCCAATTTTCAGTCCTCACAAAGATCTAAAGACATGTACACACACACACACACAGTATATGAGTTTTATTCAGAGGATGGACACTCATATTATTTGCCCCAGTACAAGTGCACTTGAGTTAGCTGAACTCATTGCACATCGTGGGCCACATACAGCCCACTTTGATCTTAAGTGGGCCGGACCAGTGAGACTCCCCTTTCTGTCAGTGTAAAGAAGTTTAACTGCAGTGCTATTTCAATAGCACGTCTCAGTTTTACAACATGATAGAGAAATGCTGCTGTATTTAATGAAAGAAATGTGTCAGCACAACTCTTTAGGCTTAAACTGTAAGAAATAAATGTGTAAAGTTACAGAAAAAGTTCTGGTAGCTCACAGCGCAGACTGTCCTGTAATTTGAAAATGGAAAGTTTTTAATTCACAAAAAATGTATTTTATTTCTCTTGTAGATAGTGAAAAAACAGGAACTTTTCTGTCATTTAACTGTTAATCTATTACTTTGTTGTAGTATGAATAGCTGTGGGGGAGGTCTTTATCACTAGAACAAGCTGTAAAATTTATGAAAATACAGTTAAAAGTCCAAAATGTATGACCTCCTTTACATTTACTAAGACGTCCAGTGTGCCGATTCTGGCCCCCGGGCCTTATGTTTGACACCTCTGTTTTAAAACGTTCAAGACTCCAAGACGCTCAAAAATACAGGAAACTCCAAAAGCACGTGAAGGCAGCACATTAAGTTGGTGGGCCGGTATCCTAGCAACCACAGGCGCCAGCGTCATCTAGCTGAGACTGAACTTTTTCGGGGTTTCCAGAGGGATTTGTTTAAGAGTCAGCCCGATGGACGTTTCACTGGAGGCAAAAACCAAACCGCTGGCTACACTGTCAGCCTTCAGCTACGTCCCACCGCGAAGAAGTGAGCCCAAAGAACTGTCCTACTTTAACAACGAACGGAAGGTAACGTTAAGAAACACTGAAATATATTATAAAAGGTTTTTCAGCTCGTTCAGTATGTTTATTTGGGATAACACGCAGTTATATCGTCTCCAGTTAACAAGGTGGAGAATTTAGTGGGGGTAAAACGCGCGTTAATACATTAAATAGCTCCTAGTTAAAGCTCTTTTCTTAATTATGTTGCATTAATGCTATTCCAGGCCTCATTTTAAATTATAAACTATAAAAAAAAATGGTCCACCACTCACCGTTTGCATGATGTTAACTTTATTATGTATTTGCCACGACTCTTGCCTTCCCTTGTACTACTAACACCTGCTTCTCCTTGCCCAAATTGGCAAAAAAAAAGGATCTCCTTCCGCAAGAGGAAATGCTTTGAATGCTAAACCCTTTCCTCACCATATTTAGGTCTCAGATGTCTCCATGTATGACCGATTACACAACCATGTTGAGGGTTATGATATGAGGCTGCACCGGGATGACAGAAAACACTGGAAAGGAAGAGGACTTGACGTAAACAAGGAGGTAATGGTCCAAGTACTGCTACAAGTACTACCTTTAGTGCGTACACCTCTTACAGCCACAGAAATACAGCTCTATGTTAGAAATAATGGAGACTCACAACTACAACAAGACTAAATGCATTAAACAGGCTTAATTAAAGTAATTCCTTCTTCTTGAGTTGTCCCAGCAGATGTACTATTACACTATCAGAAATGCTTTTAATGTAATGCTCTGCACTGGAGGGGGGGGATCATTGCACCTACAACAGCATCAGAAACAATGGACCCATCTCAGAAATGTGCTGATATTCTCCATTCTTCATCAAAAGCCTGCTTTGCATGGACACTGTGCATGCGTCCAAGCAAACCTTGCCCAGCCATTAAATAGTAAGGTGAAATGGGGAAAACTATCTGTAATTAATGAAGAACGAACAATTACTCAACATCATCATTCTGTCCTGATCAACTTTATTGTTCTCTTCAATTTTCAGATGAGACTGGCATTTAGAGAACATACTTTTAAAAATGTTCCACATTTATAAAGTGTGTTAAAAAAATGTTTCACTGTGTGGAGGTTGACATATACCTTTGAGTTTTATGACATTTGTTTATAGCTCCCATTTCATCTCCTTGGAGTAATTATTCATGTCAAGAAAAACTAGCTCACAGTGAGTTTCTGGGTCACTGAAAGCAGAGAGGGTTGGTGAACAAAGCCGCACAAAGTGCTGAGCTTGTAATTACAGTGAGCTGAGTGGCTGGCTGTCAGGATACGTGACATTTTACCAAATTAGAAAGTTTCAGAATTCATATTTGAATATAAATTTAAACAGGACCTATTATGCTTTTCCATTTTCCTCTCATACAGATACTACTGTATTACATTGGCAGATATTAAACATATCATATTAAACATGGCCAATGAGCTTAGCATTTGTGCAAGCAATCCTTTTGAGTCAAAAGCCCAGGCTTCAGACTGCTCTAAACACTCAATTTCAGACAGTTTTTTTCTAGTCTTGGATCTTTATGATGTCATAAAAAGTGAATATCTCTAATATGGTCACCTAAGGCACACAGCTGAAGTCAGAGGTTCTTGATGCTCACAGAGCTATTGAAAAAGCTCACGCTGAGACACCTTAGTGCCCTGGATAATTATGAGCAGCATATGTACTTCAGTTTTTCCAAAGATAACAGAGGATGGATAGCTAATATCATTTTTGAGGGCAGTTTTCATTTCTGCCTGTATTGGATCCTATTACATGTAGCAATAAGAAAGAGGCTAAATGGAACCTAATCAGATGGTCAAACCATGATTGTTTCATTAAGTGCAAATAGCTTTGATTCAACCATATTACTGATGCATCAGGATGGTAGCAGGTTCAGTTACACCACCTGAAGCTGTACACCTCTCCTCCCTCTCAAAGCTATAAGGGATTCATTGGGCAAGTTTGGGTGTTTAAACAATTCTCAATTAATCAGGGAAGCACCTTTAAACTTCTACCTTTTATTACATTAAAATAACTACATGTCAGATACATATGAAATTGTTATAGCAATGCTTTCTAATGGACACCCTCTGTTAAACAGGCTTGTAAGGATGGTCCTAGATGCAATGTTTTTAATATCAAAGTCATTTTTTTAATTGCTAGAGCCACAATTTTAATTTGATTTATGTCTTGTAAAAAAAGGTGGAACAGTGGTGGTAACAGTTCAGTATTTAGAACTGATAACTGTTGCAGCAAATTGACTTAGCTGTAGGATAGGTAATAATAGTGTGGTTAGAATTTAAGTATAATTTCACTGAGTGAAGCCTAAAAAACCACAAAAGGTACCCCAGACTTGGCCTCCAGACTGCCTCAGATCCCAGTTTGACTGGGCATCTAAGATAAGATCAAAAATAACTTTTCTCACTAAATAATTAAATTATCACAGAACAAAATAGCTCAGAAAGATAAAATTTACACTGAAGAAGGAGCTTGGTTAAATAGAAAATACAAAAAAGTGAAGATCTCAATAATTCTCTATCTAAATATGATATAAAGAGAAGAGTACAGAGCTTAAATCTGAAATCACTGTAGGTATTGTGTTATAAGGTGGTAAAGCTTTTCTGTATGTGTCCTTGTGGCAGCAGAGCTCAAACAGATGTTATACAAAGTGTTCAGCTGTATGTCTAGTAAGTGGTGAAGTGAGTGGTCATTAACCACAGCCATAGTCATTTGGATGACCTCTTTGTCAGCTGATGGAGGAATCCATTAACTGCATCTGCGATAGCTGATGGAAGAATCCATTAGCTGAGTCCGTGACAGCTGATGGAGGAATCCATTAGCTGCGTTTGCGACAGCTGCAGTGTGTTGATTCAAACTTGATTTAAACAGCAAAAACAATGACGAATGCTCTCAGCGAGTAATAAGGATACGTTTCCACAGCTAGGAGTTCAGTATTCATGCCACAAAAACATTCCTTCACAGTAATGTGCCTGGGATTAGACCATTTTCCATCACAACTAGTGCAGCGCCTCCACATTTCTTTTTACTGCTCAGATTAATTTCTCTGTTTACTTGAAAAGTCTTGAAGTCAAGTACAGTCACACTGTGGCCTTTACAAAACGTGCAAAACAAAAAGTAGCCATATAAATCAAAATGAAAAATAAAAATCAACTTTAGCAGGTGATACATTCATAATTAAAAAGAATCAACAATGGTGTTTGAAGTCCACCAGGAAAACAAAATAATAATAAAGCCAAATCCAAGGAGCCCCCACAAACATCTGCTGCCAGACACAGACACAGGACACCTACAATGAAGGAGAGCTATACAACAATAGTCAGATGTTTTTAATGTTGATTAGCTGTATTAAAGTCAATGGCAGTGTAGGTCTGTCCACTCTGTTGCCAGAAAACAAATCCAAGTGGCTCTGATGATCCTTGTGGTTTTATTTATGACTTAAACAATCTTGGATGGATTTTGATGTTTGGTAGAAAGTATTGTGCTCCTGTTTTTTTAGGTCATCATTTACAACCTTTTTCCCTCAGCTGTCCTTTTTGTTTAGTGCTAATTTAGCAAATGTCATCATGCAAATAGACTAAATAATAGTGAGACTGGTAAAGCTTCCTTTTGCTAAACATAAATATATTACCCCATCACTGTTAGGATGGCATTAGCATTTATCTCAAAACATCACTGTGTTTAAGTACAATCTCACAGAGCTCCCAGCTCGGTTGCAGTGGTGACAGAACATTGCATTCGAGGACAAGATTGTTTATCAGCACAAAAGTATCATGTTCAATACTTCGTTGATGACCAAAAGTTTTTCAATTTAATGTATAAAAATAGATTGCAACTGAAAACAAAATGATAGTACTGGTTAAAAAATGCAATAGGCCTAACGCATCCAACAAGATTGTAACTTTGTCATATGAACATAATTGCTGCTACATATTTCCATAAATGTTCATTCCTCTTTTCAAAAATGAGCAACTTTGTGGCAATAGAAGTTCAACACAAACATCATGACTAGCACAGCTTTAACACTTATTTTATGTGGCCATGCTTTGTTGTCCTGGTCCCTTCCAGGAGCGGTCCAGAGCTCTGCCAGTGCTGTCCTCCTCAGAGTACGGCCATCGTCCTGCTCCCACCCTCTACTTCACAGAGCGGCAGTATGCACGTGTGGCTTGCATTAAAGATGAAATCTACATGAAAAATGGGATCCTATGGAATGTGGAAGAAGGATACGGATCAGTGTTCCCTACTTAAAAGCCTCACAGCACGAGGTGGAAGTGTTTATTCCCACTGTGGAAGCTTTTAATAATAAAAAAGTGTTGTGCTCTGCAGATTTTTTTAGTAAAAGAATACTAAATTAAACATTTAACCTACATTTTAAGATGATATATTACTGATGACCATATTAGCAAGACAGATATTTATTCTTAATGGCTAAAGACCACCGTTTTCCAGGAAGCTTAACCTACATTTTCTTCTTTGATCAGTATGAATAGAATGTGAAGGTTCAGTTGTTGAGACTGACAGTGAATCACAACATGTTTCCCAGATTTAGCAGCTGAATTCTCTGTGTGACATCAAAGACTAGACTCTTGGTTTTCTGACTCTGCATTCTTGTTTAATGCTTGTTTTTACTGAGTTGAACATCCTGGGTGTCAGGAATAATGTGAATTATTGTGATGGGACTTCGTATGGAGCAAACTGCTTACTCTTTGAACGGTTGAAACACATACTGTTGGGGTAGATGGCCAATTTCTCTCAGGAACTTTGATCATTTGAACAACCCATTCTTTTTAAATTAGCTACTACATCAGTGTGCACTACACTCCCTGCATTTGATCTGTTTTTTCTTACTGTTGATTTTTTTAGTTACCCTTGTCTTACATAAATACTTTTTTTTTTTTTTTACCTCACTAACCTCTTTGGTTCACCAAGTTCTCGGATTCTTTTTGTGTATAAATACTAAACCCATGCAACAGAGATCAGCCTCCTACACAATGAGATTTTTTTTTTGAGAGCAGACAGCTCTCATTTGCTTCTGCCTTTGTACTGTGGCTGAAATAGAGCTTTTATTCTTAGAAACTCGACAAGATTTAAATCTGTGTGGTGTTAGAACTGCAGTGTTGTTAGGGAGCTATTACAGGAGGTGGTGTTTCGAAGTTACAATGACAAAAATTACCCTGCGCACCCCCCCAGTACAATGTCATACAATGTCAAATGTCATTTTTCTATAAAGGTTTGGTCAATAAACCTTTATAGAAAAATGTTTACAGATCTCAGGCAGCAGGTACATCTTCAGAGATTGTTGCTAAGTCCAAACTATTTGTAATAGGAATGTTTCTGTTATGTATACTTTGCATTAAAACAATATATTCTGTGCTTATTCACTTCAGCTGTTCAATCAGCAGAGTCTAACTTCTGATAAGACTTCGATTTATTTTATGTATAAATAATATTAAACGATTAATGTAAGTGAGATTTTGGGAAATACAGGCAATTAATACATTATACATACATTAAATACATCTGCCTAATGAAAACCTATATCTACCATGTACCTCTTGGTTTGGTTCAGTACATGCAAACACAATCACGGGGAAGACTGGTGACTTTATAGCTGTCTGGATGACAATCATTGACACCCTCCACAAGGATGGTAAGCCACAGAAGGTTACTGCTGAAAAGGCTGGCTCTTCAGACTGCTGTATTGAAGCAAATTAATGGAAAGTTGACTTGAAGGGAAAAGTGTAGTAGGAAAAGGTGCAGAAAAAACAGGGATTACTCCAGATTTGAGAAGATGGTGAAGAAAAGTTGATTCAAGAACTTGGGAGAGCTTCACAAGGAGTGGACTGAGGCTGAGGTCAGTGCATCCAGAGCAAGCACACACACACGTCTTCAGGAAAGGAGCTCCAACTGTTGCATTCCTGATGTTAAGCCACTCCAGAACCACATGCTAGGTTTAAAGCATCTTACTTGGGTTAAGGAGAAAAAGAAGTGGACTGTTGCTCAGTGCTCCAAAGTCCTTTTTTAGTTGAAAGTAAATTTTGCATTTAATTTTGATATCAAGGTCCTGAAGCCTGAAGGAAGAGTGGAGAGGCACAGAATCCAAGGTGAAGTCCAGGGTGAAGTTTCCACAGTCTGTGGTGATCATCTGCTGGTGTTGGTGGTGATTGGTCCACCGGGAGATTTTAGAGCACTTCATGCTTCCATCTGCTGACAGTCTTTATGGAGATGGAAGATTTCCTTTTCCAGCAGGACTCAACACCTGCTCACAGCACCAAAACTACTACCAAATGGTTTTGCTGACCATGTTTGTATTACTGTACTTGATTGACTAGTCAACTCATCCAGCCTGTCAGTTATCCAACCTGTCAGGATTAGTAGTTGTTTGTCATGTAAAAGAGGTCAAACATTCCTAATATTGTAATTTTGTGCTGTGAGTAAAGATGCCCCACCCCCCTACAGTTCAAACCTTCTGTTTATGAGGGGCAGCCAATCAAAAGAAAGCTGGCTTAAAGGAAGGGGGAAGGAAGAGAATGAAGTACAGGGTTGCACCATAGCTCTGAGCAAGATAAATAAGGGTAATGTTTAACTGTGATTCATGCAAAGCTACTTTAGTACAGCCTAAGAATAAAAATATTTAGCTGGAAACAAGCATCACAACTTTAAAGCTAATGAAACTAACGAGCTATTGACTCTTTTGTGAATCCTTCCTGTGTTTATAGTGTGACAGATCTTATATCATGCACTTGAGTTTAGAGCACTAAAACAAAGACAGGCACAGGATGTCAGTTTATATACAAATGTTTAATGATTAACAAAAGGATGGCAGTGGACATTTACACACATGCGATTGGTTTGGTTCCAGATGGATTATAAAAAAGAAACCTCTACTTTTGAGTCCTGCGCCTGAGTCCACCTGCACGAGTGGGACACAAACGCAGCTCTATAGTTATAAATACAAATCACAGGTTCTGGCAAACTAACCATCACGCTGGCATTTTGTTGGCAACAATAGCTCTATATGACAATAAACTATTGTAACATCCATTTGGAATAAAATGGAACAAACTGGCTAACATTGCCAACCAAGCAGAGATAGGAAAAAAAAAAACAAACAAAAAAACAGCTCGGCAGGCGGCTCAGTTTGCTCGAGTGTAAGGCCCTGAAGCACAGCAACACTGGCATGGGTAATTAGCTCCACACCGCTACTATTGTACAGACGGGTGACTGTGGTCCTTGAGAGCTGCACTAATTTAACAAACCTCCCTTTGAGTCAGGCACTCCTTTAGACAGTCAGGAGACCCCTCGGAGCGAAGTCCTTGTTACACTTGAGATGTGAAAACCATCTTAAGTGCAGCCTTGAAGGACTGTGGTGGTGCACCTTGGCTCTGACTTACACTGTGTTGCTAAGGACAAAAGTGGTTCTTTACAATCGTCTATCCGTCGTGCTGCTGGCTTCTGGTAATGGGTTTTACTTAACAGAGAATGACAAATGACTTCTACGGCCACTTTGTGTGCACAATTGTGTTCTCAAGTCTATTTGTTCAGTTAGCGTGGCATGCTCAAGGCATCACAGTTCCTTGTGACAGAGATCGGGTCATCTCTGTGTGAACAAAGTAGGTCTTCAGCTCTCCTTTGCCCTTCACATTGATGATGCCGCGACATGAACACATGTACCCTAATTTTTTTAAGATGTGACGCGTCTCCTCTGTTACCTGCACAGAAAATAGAGACGTGATTAAAAAAAACACAATAATAATTAATAAAAATATTACAACAGATACAAGAGTATTTTGTAAGACATCCCACCTGTATTTTTCCCAGCACCCCCGTGGTTTCCATCCTACTGGCCACATTCACACTGTTTCCCCAGATGTCATACTGAGGTTTCTGGGCCCCGATTACTCCTGCAATCACTGGCCCATGGTTTATACCTAACAAATAGACAAAGCATACAGGTAGTCTTTCAGAATGATTACACACCTTTATTTAAAGTCAAATCTGTGCCATGTTCATGTTGTGAGGAAAAGTTCTCACCAATCCGGAGTCTGAAGTCATTAAAAGAGTGCTTGTTGATGACATCCAGCTTCCCAACAAGAGCAAACGCAAACTCCACCATTGTGCCAATGTGCATGTACTGTCTGTCATGTTCCTGAAGGTGATGAAGAGAAAATAGTTAGAGGGGCTATGAGTGCAAGATTGCAACTGTTACTGTTTGTGTCTTTAAAATGATCACTAGTAGCTTTGCTTTACACTAGGCAGTAAACACTTTGGAGATGAAGTTTACAGCAGCACAGCTGTATAGCAACAGAAACAGGTTGCCAAGCTGGGACTGGATTTTTTTTTAATATAATGACACAGTTATGCTTGGGCCATAATAAAGTGTGATGCTAACAAGCGGGAACCTCTGGGGCTGGCACAGTTGCAGAAACTGCAGTTCTTCGAGTGGTCAGTGCTCACAGACGCGTTAAAATGCCCAACTTTACAGCACAAGAAAAGCAAGTTTACAATCTTGTATAAAAATTTTGGTTTTGGTCTTTATGGCTGATTTACCTCTTAATAACAGCTTTAGGAGTGCCTGTAACTCCAAGGCTAACTGCTGTGCCTCACCTTTGTTAATGTGAGTCACAGAATTGGGCTTTTTCGACTATGTTTAAGGTGTTGGTGCATTTTGGAGTACCAACACCACAGCTATTGAACCATATGGCTCCCTACTAACAGACTAATCTGTGTCCCAGTTTTCATGACTGAAGTTCTCATATTCTGTTTGTGTTACTTAGCACTAATTAGCAGTTATTTATATTTGCACCCCTATAGTTACCTCCGCCAAGGAGGTTATGTTTTTGGTAGCACTTGCGTGTCATTCTGTCTGTAAACATGACAGCTCTAAAAGTCTTGAATGAATTCTGATAAAACTTTGCAGGGGTGTAGAGTGGGGTCATGTTAACAATCCATTAAAATTTGGCTTACATCCACCAAGGTCTTCAAGGCCAACTTAATGATTTATTGGTCAAAAGTGGACAAAAAACCTTATAACTTAGAAACTATGATTCTTACAAGTGCGGTGTGTATTGTCAACTCATAGAATGTTAGAGAAGATAGGCAGAGAATACAGCACCATATGAATGTGTGTGTGATTTGGTGTGTAGTAAAAAGGGCTTTGAGTGGTCATTTGGAGTGAAAAAGTGCTATGTAAGTACTAGTTTGTAGTTTGTACAAGTATAAGTTTGGTGGGGTTACGTTAAGTTAGAAAAAGCCCCGTTAGTAAAAATGGGACAGCACAGTATCTCTCGTGATAGCAGCTCTGTTTTGCTTTGTATACTGTTTTGTAGGGATTTTTCTGGCTACTAATTTCCTAGTTGATTAAATAAGGAAAACAATTTCAACGAACAGACCCGTCTTAAAAACCCTAAGGAAACAATCAAGGTCATGGTACTTGTACATCCCTAGTATTTAGGGAATTCTTGTCTTTGTAATACCACAAAAAGTGGTTACGACGAAGCTAGTTTCCCGAACTCGCTTCATAATAAGAATAAGAATAACTTTATTGATCCCAGAGGGAAATTCATTTGTCTGACAGCTCATCTGCTATTTATATGAGAATTGTAAAGCCTGATGGCTGTGGGTGCGAATGATTTTTTGTATCTCTCCGTTTTACAACGGAGAGAGAGGAGTCTTCCAGTACTGATGGTTTTTTGTTCCATGAAGATGTTATAAAGTGGGTGATCAGAGTTGTTCAGAATGGCTTCTAACGTCTTTAGTGTGCATCTTTCCACCACCTCCCCCAGCGTGTCCAGTCTGGCTCCAATTACAGAGCCAGCTTTCCTCACTAGTTTGTCCAGTCTCCTTGCAAAACTAGTGAGGAAAGCTGGCTCTGTAATGAGTTCATGCTAAAATTCTCAAAGCCTTTTCATGCGTAGAAGTGATGCAAAGTGTTTGAAAAAAAATGCTGGTTTTCTGTACTGATGATCTAGACAGGGTTATGACTGATCTAAATAATTTCCTTGTTACTGTCATTCCATTTTCATTTAAAATACTGGAACGAAACACCTTGTAATTAAAAAATTAAATAAATCTAATCTTTATTTCCCCTTTGTTTCTACATGGATTGTTTACTGGAATGGGACATCTTCAATCTTTTAGCATACAGTATTTTGCCATCAAGTGTTTTTTTTTTTTTTGAATGGCTTTACTGGGTTCTTTATCTGAAACAAGTGAGCTGGAAGCATTAAAAAGTGACAAAGTTGGCAATGGCTGATACAGTCAGCCTGCAGCAGTGCAGCAAATCAGCCATCAGCTAGAAAAGAGATGCCTGCTTCTGTCTGCCCCTGTGTGAAATCAGCTACACATTGTTATAAAAATTACCAAGAGTTCTGAGTGCAAAAATCTGCCGCTCTTATCCCTGTACACTGCATTATGTGCTCTGCTAGAAGATGCAGGTGCAGCGACAGTAAATGGGGGGTTTGGTGGGTGGTGGGGGGTTGGGTAGATGTTAGGGGCTTTGCAAATGTCAATTAAGCAGATTTCCACCAATCAAGAAAGTTTTTTTTTTTTTAGCAAAGCACAGTGCTGCCACATTTTTGAACGATGATCTAATTTGCTTACACTGATGTATTCAAATGTGCAGTAATGAATCACTGATGCTTGAATGATATGCAGATTGTTTGGAGCAGCAGTAAACAGTGTGGCTCTCTATGTCTATGAGCTGTCTGAGTGCGGATGTCTGTAGAAACTTGCCTGTGCACACTCTGGTCCTGGTGTCACATTAAGTCCAGTTGCAGCCATGTAGGTAGATCCGATGGTCTTAATCTTCTCCACTCCGCTGAATTTTGGCTTGGACAGCAGCTGTGGCCGCAAGAGGAAAACAACCCATTACATTACATTTACAAGAAGCAGGAAATAGTGGTGGCTTTCAGCCAAACGGTCGCATTTTCTTCTGCTTTCCCTGCTACTTTGGAGCATAATAACCCAGTGTGATTGCTTCTCAAAAAAGCAGCAGGGGAAGTTTTTTCTTTTTTTTTTCCATTGTGAGTGAAACAGCCAGGATTATCAATATGAGAGGAGTTTACCTCATCAAAGTCTGCTGTGATCTCGTTGAGAAGACGGAGACACTCCAGTCCCTCCTTATTGACATCAGACTCAGTATAAAACTCTTTGAAGTCTGGGATGGAGGCAAACATCACACACACCGACTCGTATGACTGATGATAAAGGTCCTGGTAACGAGCGAGAAAAAGATAACGGCTCTATGTGTTGTATTGATCTGGCACAGGTGAAGGAAATCTATGAGCTGAATAGCTCATGCTGAACAATGACACTGACTCTTTAAATAAATACCAAGAAGCTTTAATCATGTCTGCAGGGACTCTGGGTATTTGCAGGAGCAAAATAGTAACAGCGTTCATTACAAGACAGACAGAAGTAAGAGCGGAGCAACTGAGGTGAAGCACAGGAATGGAAAGTATGTTAGGCAAGTAGGCCACGTCTGTTACAGCATCTGTGGAAAGGCAGCAGCAGAGCAGGAAGAGTGAAACAATAGAAATGAAAAGGGAATATGTTTATTAAACTCCACTGGGAAAGAAAATGATGTACCCAATATGTGACAGATAAGGAAACAAGAGAATATCGTGAAAAAAGATATGAGTTAACAGTACATATGAAATTTGTAGTTTTAATCATGTATTTTTTTAAAGAGTTCAGTCAGGACCACAATAGTCAAAAGAAGATTGTTATTTTCATCAGCACTGATTTATGCTTAGCAGCATGTGCTGTTCTGGGATCTTCCTGGCTTTCCATGCCCATACATGGAAAGCTGGAGGCAGGGAGAGCAACATCAAGACCCCAATCAAAAAACAGAGGAGACATCAATGACAACAGATATGACACCAATTAAGTCAGAGACAGCAATAGGAGGAAATGGGGTACAGGTGGGTTACAAAGTGGCTTGCAAGTGCACAGCATTGGTTTTGGAGGCTTAAGCAGAGCAGGCCTTGGTTACACAGGATTAGAGACCAGTTGGCGGCCCCTTGGCAACCACTGGTTGCTGGGGAAAAATGTGTGTTCCCGACTGGTTGTCAAGTGGTTGCTGGCTGTTGCGGGTTGAAATCGGTCACAAAGAGACTGCTGCATCAAAAACGTCCTTGTGATTACTTTGGTTGCTAGCAGGTTGCCACGGTCACCCATAAAAAACTTGCTAACTAACCACTAGGTAGTAGTGAAACTTAAAAAAGTGGGCCGTAAAATGGAAACATAGACTGTTCACCTTCAACATAAAAATGATGTCTTACTGCTGAAACGAACATGTTTCAACAGATGCAACTTTTACTTTGAAGGTGAACAGTCAGAATTTCCAGTTTTACTTAACGACAGCCAGCAACCTCCCACAACTACTCACCAACCAATCGGGGAATACTCCGTTTACCCTAGCAACAGGTGTTTGCCAAGCGGCGCTGACTGGTCTCTAGGCCTGCGTGACTGGGGCCTATGTGAAATTTGCTCATTGGATGTTTAGAAGGGTATCAACTGAGCCATTAGGTGATGGGGGCTGATATAGAAATCAACTGATCTTTTAGCATTGCTGCTGAGCTCGACTTTGTGGCCTACCTGAACTAACTCTTTACGCAATTAGTTTGATATTTTGTCTGCATGGTATATATAAAATTACAGACAACTACCTTAGTTTAAGCATGAAGACTTAAAACAGTGGGAAACAGGTACTTTAGTAAGTGCTAAATTTCATTTCACAACTTATCACTTCTGGGGAGTCAAGGTTTCTTGGCCAAATGGAGTCATTTCCTGTGGAAACCACTGATTCCAGCACATAACCCTCACAATGTGCCATTCTTTACTCTTTGTTTTGTTTTTTTTGGCAATTAAACCAGAGACCTTTCACCTCCTGAGAAAGGCTTGGGAGAGTTGTAAGAGGAAGGGAAATGAGGCCGCGATATTGCCTGAGGTGAAAAGACAGGTGCATTAAAGCTCATTCTCCTTTACAGTCATAACTCAGTCTAGTCTCAACACACAGACATGAGTCTCCTAAATTTAGGTTCAGTGTGCTGTGTATCTCTTGCTGTTTATTGCAATTAAATGTCCATAAATCTGCTAATAAAAACAACATCGATCGTCTTGTCTCGTTTACCTCATTTTTCCAGTTGCGTCCCAGAAAGTGTTCAGCCACGTGAGCTGGTAAGACGTTCTCCAGCAGAACCCGGTTGAGGTTCTCCATGGTTTCGATCTCCTCACACTCCCTCTTGAACTTGTCTCTCCACAGGAAGTCCAACCTACAGTAATATTCATTCTGTTACAGGAGGACACAGAGTAAAGAGACACTAGCGTCATTCACACCCAGCACTCTCTCAGTAGAAACTTGCACCAAAAACGGGAGGAAAAATAGACTAATATACAGAGAAGAAAGTGAATTTTAACTTAAGTGTTAAATGAAAATATTCATTTATGCAACATGAATCCAATCACAGACTGGATGCTGTAAAAACATCCACCATCTTCCAGATATATTGTCCACGATATGTGAGCATTTCTCAGAGGCTGGCTGCCTGTATCCCGTTTTAATCATTGCCACCGAACGGAAACTTCATAGGCTATCTTGAACAACCTACCTGACTGAAACTAAAGGGCATGCTTGGTATTCATAGAAAATTAAAGTCCCAATAAGACAACAATGAAACAATGCGTGAAGCGCCGCTATGATGGCTCAAGGAAATCGAGAACAGACAGGGCTGTTTTGCATAAAAGATAGCCACTGCTTCTTTTTTCCCCCTCTTTGGTTATTCATGCTTGAGGGAGTTTTGAACACATCTAAATATGTCAGGAAGATTCATATAGGGAGGTCAAAACATCCCAGTAGTGTGTGTGTGCATCAGGTAGCGTCCCCTGAACGCATCATCATTATGCTCACATGTATGTGAACGCTGCAGGCTACTTGTGGGCTGGCCCCTACGGTGTGTGTGTGTGTGTGTGTGTGTGTGTGTGTGAGCATTTTTAGTCTCCTGTGAGATGTACTACATATGTGTGGTCCGCAGTCTGAATGATGTATGTGTGCACTGAGTAAGTTTCCCTTGAGATTAAAGTATGGTGCCAATTTAGAAGACTAACAGTGAAGGCCTATACAGCTCTGTGCTGAAATCTGCGCTATAGTCTTGATAACCTGAGGCTGAAATGCAAACACAGACTAGCTTCTTGCCCTCTAAGGACAGCAAGTCTGAACCACTTGTGCATGTGCATGTATAGATGTGCCTATGTGCAGTATGAGCACTTGCTCCTCTTGTGCAGTGAAAAATTCCAGTACCTCTTTAGGCTGAGAAAGTAGGCCAGAAGAAGTGGAGCTCATATCAGATGCTGTTTAGAAACCAGCTAAAAAGCCTGTAAATGAGTTTTGCTCCATTGCGCAGCTGTTCTTCAGGGATGAATTACAGATGCCTTGTTTATGGTAACCTGCTTTCCCCTCTCCCTGACAAAATGCCTGGGAAAAGCCTCATTAGAGCTAAAGATGAAGAATTTGTAAGGCAAATTTCTTAATAGCAGGCTAAAGCATATGCAGTCATCTCCAGGCCTAAATTATTGTACTTCTGTGTCACTGACTGCAGGCAACACCAGTCTGAGGACCTTTTGACCTGTTTTAGAAATTATATTTCTTGATACCCAAAAGAATTGGAAAAGAACGAACCCGATTACCTCATGATCTGCCCACGACAAAGAGTTTTACGCAGCAAAGTTGTGTTTCCAAAACAAATGCTCCCCTCTTTTCTGGTGACAGTGACCCAGAATGAGAAGGAGCTAGTTTGGACCAACTGTGCCTCTCAGAGGAGCCCCAGTTTTGCGTTCTAAAGCTCTGGTGGCTGTCCTTCTGTCCCGAACATCAGCTTTGAGGTCAGAGATGATGGATGGTGCCTCCCACTCACAAAAAAAGATAAAACACAAACACCCAATCTGTGTCAGATGAATTTGGGTATCATGAAGTGAGGATGGTGGGCACAGAGGAGATGGAGGCAGTGGGCCAAGCTGGCAGCTCCGATCCGCCAAAGATATTTTTAATCTTTGTTTATAATGAGCCAAGTCCTCCAACACTGTTTGACTGTCTTTCATCACTCCCAGAATTATTTCTACAAAGTCAAAAAAGTCGTTCCAATTCGGCCGGTATCAAACCGAAAACATCCCTGCTCCACTGAGTCAGTCGCTGATTCTGTGATTGTGCTGAATGACCTAAAAAGAAGCGTATGACCCCGGTTCAGAGAAAAAAGTTGTAGCGACCACTTTGAGGAAGCTACTCACCTGCCTGGCTAAGACCAGTAGCGTGATGAAGAAGATGAACAGAGACACTGAACCCATAGTCTTTAGATCCTTCAGGACGCCGGGTCTGAAAAGAGAGAAAATGCCAGAATAACATTCAGCGTCTTATTCTGAAAAATCAAAGATGTACTGCTTGCACACACGAACTGTGGTTTATTTTGAATCCATCCTACATGCACACCATCCCACTGTTGGAAGTACCTACTGGTACACCAGGTGTGTGCATGAATCCACAGCAGAGTCCATAAAAATGCAGTTTTGCCTCCTGCTCGAGTAACATTTGCTAGAAAGTATGGGTACCAGCTGTTTGTGGAAATGACTGAGCCTTTTTTTTTTTTTTAAGTCTATAAATAAATTAGTTTGTTTTCTTAAATATATATATGCCTTCAGTAAAAATTTGAGCCCTTTTCAGACGCAGGGTTTGTGACAATGCTGGCTTCATCAGTCTCTCTAACAGAAAACGTGTCGTCTTTATGTTAATATTCCTCGCCACTTCATTCAGACATACCAACAGCAGAGACAGAGAGAGAGAAAAAAAAAGACTTGCCACACTTGTGGAAATGAGTATTCTCAGCGTCAGCTCTACTTACGTGTAACCACACTTTTCAACGTGTAGTTTTCTCTGCCATTGTAACTAAGAAAAGCGTCAGAGTGAGTGTGTTTGTGTGTCACTGGGTGCTAAGGTGCTGCTGTAGCTGCCTAGTTGTTAGATGAATGTGCTAATCTTACTGCAAAAAAAAAAAAAGATTCATCAGACATGTGCAGTCCTTTTACAGAAAAGTGCTCCAGATACAAAGCTGACACATTCAGATGCTGTCAGCTTATTCAAAAGGACTGTATGTCTGAAAGAGAACTGACTGACAGTCATTGCTAGGTTTGGCCTTTATTTGTAACTGTTTTCTGTGTGACTTTATCAGTCTCTCACATTGCTGTGGAGAAATTTTGGACCACTCTTCTTTACAGTGTTGCTTCAGTTCATTGAGATTTGCAGGCATTTGTTTATGCACAGCTCTCCTAAGGTCCCACAGCAGCATTTCAATCAGGTCTGGACTTTGACTGGGCCATTGCAACACCTTCATGCTTTTATTTTTCAGCCATTCTGTTGTAGATTTGCGCTTGGGATCATTGCCCTTTTGCAGGACCCATATTGAGCCAAGCTTTATCTGTCAGACAGATGGCCTCACCTTTGACTCTAGAATACTTTGGTATACGGAGGAGTTCATGGCGCCAAACTAAAACAAACAGCCTCATCAGACTTTTTGTTTTAGTTAGTTTTGTGAGTTCTTTTTCTTTTCAAAAGTCTAGTTTTTATTTTGATTTCACACAGAGTTTTAGTTTTTCATTTAGTTTTAGTTTACTATAATAACCTTGCTTCAGACAGACCTTACTATAAGTTGATTGAAATACATTTACAACATGAAAATCTACTCAAAATATTACAGTTTTTCTCAATGGTTTTGGTGCAATTCTCACATCAGAAAAGTCATTCTCACTACTCTTAATGCAGTTCTCAAATCAGTAACACATTTCCCCACTCCAGCCTTATTGTTTTTGAACACACTGCTATTGTTTCTACGCATACTTCACTACAAAATATATTTGTTACTGTACTGTTGCACTTTTCATCTGAATCTCACAACTCATCAAAACAGTTTGTACTTTTGTCAGTCAGAACTCTAGATCTCTCACTTTTCTGAATGCTGTCCAGCATTGCATTAGTGTTTTCAATCAAATGACTTTAAAATTTTTTCAAAAATGTATGAAAGCGCAAATCCAGTCACACACTGTCAGTGGTAGCAGTGAAATTGCCCTTCAATTGAAATAGCAAATAGAAACACATTCTCAAAAGAGGTTTAGTTGCAACAAATAGAAATAGATATTACATTATTAGATACAGCTTGCTAGTACAAGGTTGGACTCCCTTTTGCCTTCAGAGCTGCTTTAATTCTTTGTGGCATAGATTCAACAAGGTGCTGGAAACATTCCTCAGACATTTTGCTTCAATTGACACGATAGCATCACACAGTTCTGCAGATTTGTCAGCTGTTCATCCAAATTTCCCGTTCCACCACATCCCAAAGGTGCTCTACTGGAGTGAGATCTGGTGACTGTGGAGGCCATTTGAGTACAGTGTTTTTCCTTCGACTGTCCAGTTTTAGTGAGCCTGTATGAACTGTAGCCTCAGTTTCCTGTTCTTAGCTGACAGGAGTGGCACCCAGTGTGGTCCTCTGCTGCTGTAGCCCATCTGCGCCATGTTCAATGTCATCTACCGGGATTTTCTACTGGGATAAGCAGTTTCTGAAATACTCAGACTAGCCTGTCTGGCATCAACAACCATGCCACATTCAATCACCTTTTATCCCTATTCTGATGCTCGGTTTGAACTTCAGCAGGCTGTCTCGACCATGTCAACATGCCGAAATGGTTTGAGTTGCTGGCCCATGATTGGCTGATTAGATATTTGCATTAATGAGCAGTTGACCAGGCGTACCTAATAAAGTGGCTGCTGACTGTATGTAGCGCAACTTTACTGGACTATACAATAGTGAATGCTATGTTCTCAGATTGTATATATTTTCTTTGTCTGTTTTCTGATACATATAGTTTGACAAGTAGCATTTTGATTTTCTCAATTTAAACAATTTTGTAAACTTTCAAATCAATCAAACACTTTTACTCCACATTAGACCTACATTTTTGCAGAACTCTTTCCAAAGTCAGTAAGGTTTTGATAAAAGTAAAAAACTATTTGGTGTCTAAGTCTTAAAACAGTGGTGAAACGTTTTTATTCATTGATCACAGAGTTGAAGTGATTGACTGACTTTGCATGTTTTGACATATGTGAAAAAGTTTTTGATTGTTTTAGTGCCTTTTGCACAGGTAAGTCTGTGTTATGAAAAATGCCTTAGCTGTTTTGAGAACCGCATTAAGAGTGGTGAGAATGACATTCCTGCTGTGACAACTGCACCAAAGCGATTGAGAAAAATTGTAAAATGTCACAGTAAGCATCATATATGCTTTTATTTTTAGCAAAAAGCTTATGAAACATTACTTTGGAACACTGGATGGATAACTACTTTTTTATAGCAAGTTTCTCTGGAAATTGAGCTTCATACTTTATGAACAGATTCAAATTTCTTCTAGGAATTTAAGGAACAGTCATTCCATCGAGTTTTAAACTTTTGGGAAACAAAAATACAGTGTGTAAAATTTTCACCACTAGATGTCAGTAGATTGAAGATTGCAGTTAACTGAATTCTGTTTTCTTACCTCTCACAATTCAAGTGGATAATCCTAGCTACAGTGATCGCTGTAGGACAAACATGTTTTAGTTACCCAAGAGAGATCATAAACATTACATTTAGACTGTACCCCCGCGTGTTTCTACTACTGTTTGTGTAAAAAAATAAATTTTTGTACACACTATATTTTAACATATTTGAATAATATCAACACTTAGCAATAAATTAGGAAATAAAAAATGGATACGATCAATTAAATATTTTGAAGTATTTTATGTTTTTACTCCCAAGTCACCTCGAAAACTCTGTAGTGAGTGTACTCAGATAGTAAAGTGACTCCGGACCGGATCTACCCCAGAGTTTTTCCCTATTGTGTAGGCTGTCAGTCCACTGTTTACCTCAGCTGTCAATGCTGGGTGAGAAGAGTCAGCTTTTATTTACTCTGCCAGTAAGCACTGCTGTTAGCCTCTGTCAGCTGTTAACATTAGCTTATAACCAGCTATTGTTGTTGTTTAGTTGGCTCGTTGTCAGGTGTCTGGAGACAGGAGGGTTGTATGTCTAATCTGCTGACAATAAATAATTGTGACAATATCTTGAACAAATAAGTATGTTTATGCATGTTTTTGTGTGTTAGAGCCCTGACTTCAGCTCAGGAGATGAGGCTTAACTAAGGAAGAAGAGGATGATATTTTCTCAAGACGCGTTGCCACTTTCTTTCATGTTTTTGCTTCTTTGGTGAAGGGAACCCCTTCTCTGATGATAAAACATAGGTATGATGCTTCATATCTCCAGTCTGAAGGTGCAGGCACAAATTTAAATGTCCTTCCACAGCACAAAAAGGCCTACAACTTCTCTTCTCCGCCGTCTTTGGCGTACTATGTATATGGCCGGTCTTGAGCCCCATACATAAAATGCGATTAGTCGGAAGAGAGATGTCCTTCCTGGCCACCGTATTCAAAGATGGTGGGGGAACATGGCGACTTCCACAAACCGGTGCCCGCTCCTATGTCTTTTTAATGGATTAATTATAAATTTATGAGAACGCATCAATTTGTTGGAAGATGTAATTACACACTAATCTATGTATATTTATGAGTACAATTTCCTTTTTTCTATTAAATAACCTAAAAAATTTTCTGACTGTACCTTTAACGGGTCATTTAAAAAATGTTGTTCTATTCTCCATTCCTGTAGATTGCATATATCAACTTACTTTAATGATGTAGTACCTATAAAATCAGCTCACCAGACTGTTGACATACAATCCTATGCCTGTTACAACACAGACAGTGCAACTAAAGTTCTCCTTCAAGATACTAAAGTGGAAATTATTATTTGTCAGTCCTGGTCTGTTTCCTTTTGTTTTTCCACTTCATTGCTATTCTTATTTACTTGCCTCTGTGCTCAGGCAAAAGCAGCATTCTCTTCATGCTAATAAAAGCCGAGGCGAGGAAGAGAAACAAAGGGAGAAATATGAGCTTGAGAAAAAAAAGTTTTTCTTTCAGCAGTCTCTCTAGGTGCCCTGGAAACTTTTTGCATAATGATATTTTGTCAGCAGTGAGACTCTAGCTGTCAGTCAAAAATGAATTCAGCTCCATCAACACAAACTGCTGCCATTCATCATCCTCCTCTCCAGGGGTTACACTTGATCGACAGTCACATGGGATATTGCTACCTCAGCATCAGTCTTTCCCTGAAGCCTGTGGTCCAGTCTCATTAGTCATTTTAATAAGCTCTTTTCTACTGATGTGAGCAGGCTGCCGGGTCAGCGTGATGGAGGGTTTCAAACAGATAATATTAACCTAAAGTTCACCTAAGAATGATTTCATTATTTTCTAAATAATGAAGCAGAGAGGATGCGTGAAAAAGGGAGAACAAGTGCATGCAGGTACCTATCTAGTTTATCTGTGGGGTATAAGGCTTTGCTAAATCCATCCAGTAGAGATGCATGTGTCTGGAGGATGATGATGTTGTAGATTACCACGGCGACCAGCATCACTACCATCTTCAGCTCGTAGTTGATCCTCAGGAACACGGAGCATGACACCAAGCCCAGTATACAGCAATAGATGAAGTACTGAAAACAGAAAGAGAGTAAAAAACAACAACAGATGGCCAAAATTTGCATGCCCTGTGCTGTGTGTATGATAAGTTATATTGCATACAGTGGAAGTAAAACACTACATTCTTAAAAAAATTGGGATTCTCTCAAATGTGGGATATAGGGCCTCCTTTACTTTACTTTTAGTTTTGTGCTGCCCCAAATGGTTTTCAGAAGAAAGCTGCAGTTTGTCTCAGAAAGAGAACTGAGGGGCTGCACCAAGGCCCAGCATTAGATGAATACATTTTTTTTTTAACTGCGTATCTTGCAAACCTACTCTACTAGAGTCCAAAAAAAAGATACAGAACTGGACATGAACATAACACATTTAAATTTAAACACAACACAAAGACACAGATGTCTCGTTTTGCCATTTTAGATGTCATTTTTTTTAGACACCCCTGGCACCTTTTCTGCAGGTCATGTTGCTGACCTGTCACTGCTGTACTTACTGGCAGGTAAAACTTGTTTTTGCCTGTGTTGTCTTCCACATAGTCCAACTGGCTGTTATTGGTTAGATTCACAGTGGTCAGGATGTCCTCCACAGATCTTCCAGGATCCTCCACAAAAAACTAACAAAACCAAAAGAGATCAAAGGTAAAACATAAAGTGTGTGAGCTTTCTTAAATTTCAACACATAGGAACAAGATTAACAAGATTATCGAAATAATTTTGCTTATTAATGAAACATACTGGATACAAATCCATAATATCCAATTTGGACATTGGCTGCTTGTTCACTCATTTTCACTCCACTCCTTGTACCTGACCATTTTCATAGGAATTATTTTTTTATTTGTGTGTATGTTAAGCTGCTTAACACTGACCTATGAATCATTCAAGCATAAAAAAGGCACCTAACTCAAGGGATGAACCAGTGTCGTGTCTACACATAACAGACAACTTAGCAAAGAACCCATTTTAAATTGTATCTTTAAGCACTTTGTCACTAGCAGCCTGTCACAAAAATACATAATTTGTTCCCATTTCTTTAGTTGAATCTACAAAACATTATCCACCATGTAATACCATCTGGAAAGCATCTGATTGACAGCAACTTCTTTTTTTCAGCATGACAATGATCCCAAACACACTGCCAATGCAATAAAA